>PVJD01004724.1:0-130181 GCA_004026545.1 Mormoops blainvillei | reverse complement strand
ACACACACACACACACACACACACACACACACACACACACACACCTACGCAGACAAACCCACTCCACTTTTCAGACGCCCACCTCCTACAATACTCCCCTCCCCTAAACAGACTTCCACCCACTCACCATCTGTAGCCTCCCTTCCGCCCCCCACCCCCGCCCTGCCCGCCTGGCTCCCCCTCCCCAAGAAGCGGACCCGCACAGTGGGAGGCAGGGACCTTCGCCAGACGCTCGGGTTGTGCGCGCCGTACTGACCTCTGTCCGCCCGGGAAACTAACAAAGGCGGCGAGCGAGCCCAGACCCAAGAGCGGCTTGCAGCGTCCTCAGGGAGGGCGAGCCTGGGCCCGGCGGGCGAGCCCCGGGCGGGGGCTGCTCGGGAGTCGGCGGCGCCGGAAGACGCGGATCTCTGGTCGCGCGCACCGCTTGGACGCCGCCGGCACCATGGGCTGCTGTACCGGGCGCTGCTCGCTCATCTGCCTCTGCGCGTTGCAGCTGGTGAGTGCCCCGCGAGCCCTAAACCCTGACCGCGCCAGCCCTGGGAACCGGCTCCCCGGCTCCTTCCGTGGAGCCGCCTTTCCGGGCGCGGGGCCGGCCGGAGAGCCTGGAGCTCCTACCGGCTCCCACCAGCTCCCAGCCTCCCCGCCGCCCGGACTCGCACTGCCCTCCCTCCGCGGGCACTCACCGGGTCACGCCTGCCCTGAGGGAGGGCGCTTTTGCCCTTTTGGTCTCGCGCGCTGGGGTTCATCGCGTCCCCGCCGGGTGTCGCCACGAGGTCCTGTGGCTGCTGCCGAGGGGCCAGGGGATGAGCGGTTTCCCTGTTCCAGGATTGCAGAGCTGGCGTTAGCATCCGCCGCATCCCAGCTGAAGTTTCACTGGGACTCGTGGGCTCTTTCTTCTTCGGATATTCCCAGTAACGTTGTTCAATGGGAAGGAGCCTGGGAATGTCCAGGTTCTTGAAGACACAGGAGCAGCTTCAACTCTTAGTTCAGAGTGAGGCGGTTCTTACCTTTATCAGGTTGGAAAGTGGTGCTTGAGGACACTTTGATCTCCAAGAACGAGGTCTGGTTGTGCGTTTTTAAACAAAGTATTTCAACCTCTGCCCTTACGATTTCGATTTCGATTTTGTTGAAATGCTGCATGTTCAGACAGCGACAGACTGACAGCTGTCACTAGGGAGAGAACAGACTGAAAAGCTCCGGTGGCGCGCGGTGGCTAGTGGAGAGTAAAAGGGCTTTCAGTGTGAAGCAAATGCTTTTAACATATGTCCTAGTGGGACCTCGACTGGCCCTGTGGCCTATTGCATTGTCACTTCAGGTCAAGGCTACAGACCTTTTGTGTCAGACTTTTGTGTGTGAGAGATTAATAGACATTTTCTTTTTATTAAACTTAAGATAGACTCTGTAGATGCTCTGCCAGGCTTTTTTCAAAGTGTTGTTTGCTTTTTAGAGTCACAAACATTAACTAGCATATTTTGACTAACAAGAGGAAAATGCTTTTCAGTGAACTATAACGAGTAATGTCAACCCTTGCAAGACTCATTGACTGAGGGTTAAAATTATGCTCTTCCTTTAATAGTCCTTCTTTCCATGGCTATTGTATAAGCTTTCACCTTTCCCTTGCCTCAGTGTTCCACGCTCCCATAAAAACCTCAGATTAGATGTCCTCTTCACTGTTTACTTAGGAAGTACATAATTTGTGTATTTATAGATTTGAAATCAGTGGCTACTTTTCTTTAAGGGACAGTTCCTTCTGTCCTGTTAAATAGGACATATTTTATAGCATTTTCTTGAAAAATAACTTTAAAACTCACTTGAACATCTTTTCTTTAAAAAAAAAGCCAAGAAGATAACTTATACTTTAGTTATTAGAAATGGACATGGTTTATAAGTCGTAAAACCTTAGTCAACCTTTAAATATGCAAGACTGTAGACAGACATATTGGATTGTATCATCTATATGACACAATTCTTTCCATTTTACATGAATGGTAAGGGTTTTTGAAACAGGGGATTTATCAGTCCATTCATGATTTCCTCAGTTGGTATTGTAATACTTGTGATGATACTGTGTTTGGTGTTTCACCTCTCATCCTGAAATGCCCCTCCTTTCCACATATACCGTCTCAGTTGCTACAAATGCATCTTACTTTTCAAAGCCTATCTTAAAATTCCACTTTATCTGTGAAATCTTCCCTGGTGCTCCAGGCAAAATCAATCACGTCTTTTTCTTAAATCACATAGCGCTTTGCTTTTTCCTCTGTCAGAGCACACTTCACCCCCTTAAATTATTTTGTTATATACATGTATGTCTCATTACTAGTCTGTAAGTAACCTGAGGATAAGGATCAAACATAATTCATCTTTGCAAACCCTACAGGTCCTTAGGAGAGCTCATATTAGGAGGTAAAACATATTTGCTGAGTTTATAATAATAATTAACATTTGCAACCCATATAAGTTTTTTCTGTAAACACTATTTTATTTTACTCCTAAAATTATCATCTGAGGAAGGCTCCCATTTCACTGGTTGGAAGATGAGAAAAGTGATACTCATAGTCAAAACTTTTCCAAATCAATAGTTTTTGTATGGTAGACATAGTAAACACTTAATAATTGGATCTCAAACAAAACATGTATGTGTGTATTACAGTACTATATGATACACAGGATGTGTAGCACTCATTTGACAAATAAATGATAAAATATATAATGCTCTTAATTGTAAATCCTATATAGCCAGTTAATTCTGGCACAGTCATTTTGTTGAATTTGATGAGTTCTTGGTTCTCTAGTTCTGACGTGAATGCTGGTTAATATGTTTATTTACTCTGAGGGGTAACAAGGAAGCCAAC
Source organism: Mormoops blainvillei (assembly GCA_004026545.1). Classification (NCBI taxonomy): domain Eukaryota; kingdom Metazoa; phylum Chordata; class Mammalia; order Chiroptera; family Mormoopidae; genus Mormoops; species Mormoops blainvillei. The sequence goes on along the minus strand of PVJD01004724.1, from coordinate 127,329 downwards.
ACTGGGACTTCATGCCATCAATGACATGGTGATGGTTTACAACTTTGGAAACTTCCCCTGGTGAAATTTGAAACTGGCCCTCTTCACAGAGGGCAAGGAGACACTGAAGAAAGAGGCAGACCACTCAGATTGGCAGTGGCAGGTTCAATAAGCAAGGGAACTTCCAAAGACGCTTGTCTTGGGCAGCTGCAAGATGAGTTGATTTCTGTACCTCCCGTCGCCTACCAGAATCTTTAAAGTTTGTATGGGTTCCGTCACATACAGCATCCAGATGGTCTCAACAACACATGGCTCTCTCAAGGCTTTGAAATGGCTCCTACTGTGAAAACAGTGGACAGAATGTACATTCCAAGGACAAGAGAGTGTGAGGAGCCTCTGATTGTCCTTGTGATGCTCAAGGGTCAGCTAGAGGTCATGTCCTCCTGATGACCTTCTGCCGTACCTGAGCAGATTCTTTGCTGAACTGAGTTTTCAAATACTGGAAAATTATTTGCTCATTTTCTGTGTGCTATTGACAGTAATTGCATGACACATTTAGGTTTAATATGCATTATTAGAAAAAAATTCTCCATTGCTTTCTTAACTCTAGACCATCAACAAAACAATGTTACACTTTGATTTTTAGCATTTGTTAATTTCTTTGGTGTAAATACTCCCATGTTGGCTAAGTTGAGGTACACCATCATATAATTACATACTGTTTCCATCATACAGATAAAATAGGCATAAATAATCCCAAAAGCATAGTAAAACACAATAAAATAAAATAATTAGGAAGGAATCTGCTTTAATATTCAGTGCCTCTGTTTTTAACATGATTTACTTATATTTAAGTTTATAATATTTAATTTTTAATAATGGATGTGTTTATCAACTGGCTTACAAATTCCTACCAACTTAACTGACACCCTGAGCCAAGAGAGCGTGCTCCAGCTTACCACAGGGCAGGCCCCGCAGATCTAGTGCTCTTTCTGCTGAAACCAGCTGTCTTTTTTCCTCTCTCATGTTTTTTTTTTTTTTTTCCTGCTCCGACAAACTGTTGGAAGGAGGAAGTTGTGAAGCAGTAAATAAGTGTGGGTGTTTAGAAAGGAATAGAACTCACAGAACACATTTGCTGGAGAGAATCCATGTTAATGATAAGAAATGACTGTGCAGGTCATTAAAAGATGACATATTAGCTTTTTCTCAAAGTTAAAGAAACAAATGAAAGGTTTTTATTATCGAATTCACATTTTATCTAAACCATCCTCCAGAGTGAAACATCAGATTGGCGAATATAATGGGAAAGAACTTACCATTTTAAGGGGAGTGTATTTGGATGAACGTTGGTTTGCAGTCTCAGTCTTCTTTCCACATTCCTTACTCCATCACTATGGCCATCTCCTGTCACTGCATCTCTCCATGCTTCTACCCCTAGGCAAATTGGTGTGTTTCCCCCAGATTTTACATTCGCATTCTTAATTCTGCCAGATGAGTTTAAAGAGAAAATGGAAAACATGAATGCATGACCCTAGAAAACTGTGCAAAGTAAATCTTTTTGAAAAGCATTTCCCCACTGTTTAACAGATTCACCAAGTCATCCAAGAACTTTTAAATATATTTTTGTAAGGACACTTTTGGCTTTATTTGTTTTTGAATAATGCGTATTTAGTTATATATGTGTAGTCTAGAAATAAAAAGTAACACTTGATCATATGCTTTTAGTAAATTAATTTTAGTTGCCACATTTAAATTAGTCATAATTGCATGCTTTTAAGGTCTGAAATGTACTCCAATGTCATTTCAAAGTCATTTTCTTATAGCTGTCTCAGTGAAGTATTGAACTCAAGTCGTCAGAAATTGTTCCCACAGAGCTTTACACATCTCCTTGACATCACACAGGTCAGACTCCAGGACACATGTCCCTGGGTATTGTTTTTTCCAGGGAACTATATTTCATCTTGCAACACTTCATGGAAAGGTGACAGACATATTCCTATTAAAGCGAAAACTCAATGAAACCAAATTAAAAACTTTCGCTTTACATTCTACAGTAACAGAGACCTTTAAAGGAGTTATAGAAAACAAGCAACTTTTAGCACATTGATGGGCTCTCTGTTTTTATTTGAGAGAACATAGTCTCAAATGAAAGAAAACTAGTACAGGTTTTCTCTCACAGTTAAAATCAAGTTGACTTAACTTTCCCTGCATACCGTATTCAAACCATCTTGTGACCACCTGTGTTGGGAGGTGTGGGAATGATGGTGGTGCAGTTGTCGTGACATGTTTTCAAACTAAGTTTTATGAAATGTACTACTCACCTGACACAGGTATTTGGCAGCGAATACTGAAACACATTTCTCGTACTATGTAGATATATTATTGATACTTCTGCTTTAACATGTTTTTAATTTTAATAGCTCTTACCCCTCTCCTGTGCAATATAATTCTTAATTGTTTAGTTTCCATTCTTTTCCTAGTATATTTAAATGCCCTGGTTCATCCCATAATACTTAAAAAAGGTTAGGGAGATTAAAATTCTGGCTGATGATGAGACTTTAGTTATAATATGATGGACGTTGAAATCTTGAGTCTGTACTCTTAACTGTTCTGTGATTCCTGTTCTTGAAATAAAAAACAATATTCATCAAATATTCGGAGCCCCTGAGCACTGGGTGTATGGGTGTGAACTACTCAGATGCAGACCTGCTCTTACGCAGTTTATACCTGAGGGTCGAAGGGCTGTCAATACATATGTAAACAAAGATTATCTAATGACAAATACTGTTAAGTGCCACTAAGGAGATGAAAGTGTAACACCACTCAAAAAACTTGGATCTTTTTAGATGGGGTGGTCAGGAAGACTTCCCAGTAATTGGAAGCTCAGTCTGAAAGGATGACCAGGAGTCAGTATGCAAAAGGGAGGGGAACCGTTCTAAGCCAGAGAAGCCAAATGTGCCAAGCTTCCAGGTTTGAAAGAGCTTGGAATGTTCTAGATGTGACAGGAGTCTGGGGTGGCTAGGGTGCAGCCAGAGAGAGAGTACATGCATTGGGATGGCATTGGACATTTGCAGCAACACCAGATTTTGTTCAAAGAGCAAAGTGAACCCATTGGAGCATTTTAAGCAGAGTCATGGTATCACCTGACTTGTGTTTTAAGGCACTGTCATTGCCGAGGGGAGAATAGATGAGTGGGAAATGGGAGGAAATGGGAGACAGGATGGTGGTCTTCTGTCATTATGAACAAGAGATAATACGAGTCAGACACATACAATAACAATAAGTAGAGGGAAGGATAAACTTGATAGATGATTTAGGAGCAAAAATCCTAGGACTGGCTCAGGGGTTGACCGACACATTTTGCATAAGAGAATGTGATTGTTGTGCTTTTTACTGGAAGTGGGAAAATTGGGTGTTGTGGGTGTGGAGGTGGAGCAGGAGTGTTTGTTTGGAGACATAAAGTTCTGTTTCAGACACTTTAAGATTCTGATGCATGTGGCCAAGTAACTGTCAGATATATGAGTTTGGAACTCAGAGGACAATTGGACAAGATGTTCAGAATCGGCAGTCGCGAGCAATATCGGTGTTTACAGCCCTGGGGGAGGTCCCCTCAAGAGGCGGCTTAAGATAGAGGAGAGCAGCGCTAAAAACAGCACTCGAAGTTTTGAATGTCAGTTTTAGGGAGACTATTTGGCAAATAATTGATAAAGGGAAAGTGGACCTGCTTTCTAAGGTGAATCAAAAGTCATGCTTTTAACCCCCATCAACACTAATTGGTGTTAATATGTTAATTTGTCATGAGCTTACAACAGAATGTAACACTGGACTAGAAGATAAGATTTTATCAGTGATTAGTACGCAACGTGCCAGTGCCAGTTAAATGGAAGTGCAAGCCAATGACATATAACACAGACTATCCAATATACATTTTTAATTTGATATAGTTTGCAAAGATACTAAAATAAAATGGGAGGTAGCCCTAAATGCCCTATAAAGGGACACTCTTATCTTAGGGATAGGTAAAATATTGGAGAACAGGCATTGTAAGATGGATATAGTAAAAAAAAATTCTGGTGAAAGAATTGAGTCTTACTCAATGACATAAATTTGGGAACGTGAAACACTTCAGTAGTTAGTTGATTGCTATTCTCTTTGCCTTGGCCAGAAAATCACCAGTTCCTTGATTTGGAAGAGAAACATCTGTCTATGGAGAAAGGGAGATGAGGGTGAAGGCTCATGGGCAGTAGCTGTTGGAGGCACTGCAGGGGCTCTGCTTATAAAAATTAGATGGTCCATTGCTAAGAGAAGCAGAGGGAAGGTTATAGCAGTGTTAGTGATTTTATTCTTTCTTCCTAGTTTTTTTTTTGTCTTTTGTGTGTGGAGAAACACTCTTTAGAATGCTTTTCCCGATTAATTGTGTTCCTGAATTATTAAGTAGAATTAAATGTTTGAATTTATTTTCTCCATTCCATCCACAGGTATTTGCACTATGAATGGTTTCATATAGATGTCCAGTTCCTTTATTAACAAGGTATTGGAATAGAATTTTAGTTATCACATTCTCGTAAGAGATATCAGCTCAGTGGGTGTGATGATAAGTCATAAATATATTTCTGACAGTTTCTCTCTATTCCAGTAATTTGAAACATGGTTATAATTTGGTATTGATTAATATGTAGTATAATAAGTGCTTGCATGTGGGAAGCCCCAGGCTGTAGAAGCTGACTGGTTAACTTAGTTAATTAAGGGACAAAGAAAGAGAAATGCTCTATGCTCCAGGTATGTTTCCTATACTGGTAACTAGGTGTAACTGATCATAATGAAAATAAAGGGGAATATAAAATTCTCATTGATGGCAATTCTTTATCAATTTGGATTTAAAATATAAATCCTTGATAAGGGAGCACTTTCAAATTATAATTTATGGAAGGTAACATAGCTGGGATTTGAGACGCCCTCAAGAAATTATCTAGATCCGTCTTCAGTGCCATGGAATGGCTGCGTGAATCTTCAATACAAAAGACACTCCTGTTGATTCTTAAATATCTCAGAGTGGAAATTTTCACTGTCAGTTAAGTCCCTCATGTTTCAATAGAATTTCTTGTGCTTTGATTTTTATCCTACCTTCTGTGCCTTTGCCTTTCATCTGGATGGTGAGTAGCAGATGGAGGCAGTGAGGTCCTGGAGCCTGCTCGTACCATCTGGGGAGACTTCACTGTTACATTTCCAGAAATTCTAGGAGCCTGTTGTTAAACACAGCCTGTATTAAACATTAAGTATATACATTTTAAATTAAAAACAAAGGTAATAAATATCCAGAGCTCAACCCTTCCTAATTATTTTAACTTCATTGTATCGTACTTCATCTGCGCTCTAGGGGTTATTTTATATCTGTTGTATCTGTATGGTAGAAATTGTAGATAACTGTACTATTGAGCATCTCTTTCTACCTCTGCATCTCATGACATTACATTGGTAGCTAAAACTCTATTAGAGTGGAAGTATTTACGTCATGAAAATACACTAATACCACAAATCAGCCCGTCCTCTCCTACTTGGAACCAGTTATTAAACATTTACTAGTGAGGCACTGGTTTTTATATTCAGAATTCCAACATTAACTCCTTTTATTTGGTAGCTTTAGGATCTACCTAAAATAGTAGTTGATAACTGGTTTGTGACTAAATAGTCCAGAATTGACAGGTTTCACTTCTAGGTGATTGACGAGACCCTAGAATGCCTCACTGTGAGGGAAAGTCATTTCTGCCTAATGGGCGTTGATTGATTTCCATGAATGGGAGAGGACTTCCTCCAGTGCCCAGCTCCTCCACCTGTCTACAGTATTGGTCTCAATTAGCTCCTTCCACAGGGATGTCAAGTAATCAATGGCAACTAGATCAAAACACCTTTCCTACATCATGGCTGGTTCTTCCAGGCTTCTAAACGACAATTTTCCATTGTCCCCACATTGAAATACTAAATATTCGATCTTTAAGGAAGATATGAGAAGGCAGTTTACTCGAGAACACACTAAAAGACATTTGGCTCGTGAAATATATTTTCTGAATTTTAAAATGTAATCCTTGTTACCATATGCAATAAAATCCTATAGCCCCTCAGTTCCCTTATTTCATTCTTATAACATCTCTGTGAGGCAGCTGTTAATACATTTCTACGTACAGATGAGAAAACTGAAATGTGAAAAATTAAGCAGTATATTGAAATCACATGTTATGATATGACCTAAGCCCTCAGAAGTGGAGAAATGTAGATAACAGAATTTTGTGTGTGCTACCTTATGACTGGATTAAGAGAGAGAGTCCCCCCACTCCCCCCCCCCACCCCGGGCTGAGGCCGAACTAGTTGGAAAGAGTAATTATTTAAGCAAGCAATTGCTCTACAGAAAATGTAATTTTAAAATTATGATCCAGGTGACTTGAGTAATAAGAAGAGATATTGTAACTCTTGAAACAGCTCTTTTTCCTTCCACTTTGGTTAGGAGAAGATAGCTTTCCTCATGATTGATATCTAGTTTTAGAGTCCCTCAGGAGGCACCCCAGTTTACCCTGAAACATAAGAATGAAATGCAAGCATTCTGCAGACCAAATATTCTGCAATTATTGCATGCTCTATTTTCTTCAACGGATGAATCACTTCTGATGACACTGTCCAGATACAGTCTTCTAATACCTTCGGGACCTCTGCGCACAAGTATTCTCTCTCTCCGTAAAAGTTAAACCTCAGATTCTCTTTGCTGTCTAATGGCAAACTCCACCTTGGCCTTGGAACGTATGATTGTTAAAGATCTGAACGTGGCAGCCGTACCACTGACTGAGCCTTCTAAAAGTGGGGCCACTTAGGGGAAAGTGTTAGGTGAAACCTCTGAACCATCAGGAAGCCTGCAAAGATCTCCTAGTAGTCTTTTCTTCTAAAGGAGAGTTGTGGTTGGTTATACACAGGTGGCGTCATCCTCAGGGCTCTGTCCTTCACTCGTGGTTTTCTGGAAGCATTTCACAAGGAGACAACGTTTTGTAACGTTTCACAGACTACATCATACCGAGGACTACTGGTCATCTATTATTAATATATTTGCTTGACTAGTCTAAAATTGTCTTTATACATACTTTTTAACTCTTTTGCTACTGATGATACTTTTATTGGAGGGCAGAGGTTCTGAGGAGTTTCACCGAAGATATAGGTAATGGCTTGATTTTCTTCTGAAACAACACAAAGTACAGGCTATTGATTTTTGTAGTATATTTTTTCTTATTTGTGAAAACCGGTTTGATAGTTGAAAAAATATGCATGGATTCTGATTCAAGATGCTTTATTTTTGTCCCATTATATGGGGGAAATAATATTTTCATATTTTAGAGGACCATACCAAAGCTAAAGCGGTAATTATATTTGAAGACATCTAAAGTTTATATTTCTTATGTTTTTAGTCATTATAAAATTTAATTTGATTTTGAAATGTTGATTAATTGCCATTCTACCACCGAAGGGTTTAAAATGCCCTTAGGACAATGATACTGAAAGATTTATAAATAGAAATACACTTCTGTAGCCAATATTTGTCTTAACATTACATTTAATTAAGAGGTAATCTGAAATTTAGATTTGGGTCAAACATTTCCTGCAATGGCTATGTGCCTCATGTGACCCAAAACAAAGGGAAAGTGATCGAGAGCCATTATCCCAGAGGTGTCAGAATGATGCTGATGGGTGGTGAGCTGCTGTGTAGCCATGATTTTCTCCAAACTGAGTACTGGAGGCTGACTCCATGGAGGGACTCACAACTAGAAGGCACGATTAGTGATATAAGAGAAACATTTCATGTGCTATATAACTTAAACCAACATAGCAGCAGAAAGGCAGATAACTTTAGAAATAGATTGTCTGGATTGAACTCAATGTGTATGAAAAAAGACGGTGCAGGAAATCATAGCAAATTTTATAAGCTGCATCTATAAGTCTAAGAAATAAGATCATCAAACACATCTAGGAGTTCCTGATATATTGAGTTATTTTCTCCTATTACAAGCAAGTGTAGGGGAAACAATGTTTTTGGCAGGATTAAACTACTGATTCCTGTATAAACTACATTATGTGCAATGATAACAATTTGCAGGAAAAAGTCCTGGAGATAAAAGATTTGAGCAGTAATAAACCACAGACAAAAGATGAATCATCAATGTCATGTTTTTTAAGCAGCAGTATTGGAATGCATAAATAGAAGCATGATATGTAGTAATCTACCCTTGTCAGCATTGATCAGATATATTTAAACAAAGGAATGTGATAGTTTCATCTTTCTCTTTGTGATGTATTTTGTGAAATGTACGATCAAATCTAAAGGGAATGCTAATTTGGAAATAGTTCAGAAGGAATAATGAAGGGATTCAGATTAGCCTTAATGGTGGATTATTAGTATCACACGAGGTTGTCTCAGAATGTGGAAGGGAAAACATCCTCCCCTTACCCGCCACCCTGCTTCTTTGTTCCTGTGATCAGCGCTCTACTCCGCGTGTTCTGGCCTGCCCAAGTTACTGGGCCAATATCGATTGAGTTAGGACAGTACACATATCCTTATTTTGAGCTCTTCAGTTGGTAAAACTTTAAATCACACACTTAGGAAAGAATTAAAGACAACAATATATTAAGGCGGCTTACTAGAGAAACTTGGATACCTTACAAAAGTGCCCCCTTGTGACTCCTTATTCAGTGGGTTGCCAAGCTTTCTTGGTGGTTCCCAATGTCTGATAACTACTAACTCATGATTCTACCCTATATTATTGGAGTGGACCTATCCTATATTAAGATGCAATTGATGTTAATTTAGCATCATGTTTAGCTACATCTGTTACTTGCACTGCCCACATTGGTCTCTTACAACTGGAAAAGATGCAGACGCTGAGGTTTATAGACTGATTTCATTGTAGAGCACCCTCACCCTGCAAACCCTAGCTGCATCTCAACCGGGTCAGCTGTCCATAGTGACTGTAAAATTGCAAAATGAAAGTGCCTGTGCTGCTTCTGTAACCGCTGCAGTCCACCTATGTCACGCCATGCATTATCTCTGCAGTTGTATTTTGGTGAACGTGACACTCTTACGGAGATTCTCAAAGGCCACCTGGAGCAGTGTATTTTATGATCTGGCCTTTTCCACCCATATGGCTGAGAAAGGAGCCATGTGATATTCCCAACACGACCACTTCCTTGAGGGAAGAGAAAAGTGACGTCAGAAACCTGCACCAAATGAAACAGGAGCATAAAAGGGTCCATTACAGAAAACTAGTTTGATGTTATGTTATCAGTCACCAGTTCTTAACTGTCTACTTCTCAAATCATTGTTTGAAATTACTACCTGTAGCTTGAGAGTAGATGCATGTTTCTTTCTACTACTTCATTTTCTTTTCTCTCCATAGTAAACTCGGGCAGTGACTGCTGTATTATTATTCCTTTCTGCAAAATGGTGGGCATGATCAAATTCCATAAACACTTTGTCTGAACAAGATGCATTGTGAAATTTATGGAAGAAGGTTTTTGAAATTATTTCTATGAAGATTTGAAAAACAGACTAGATCGGGGCTACTTTTGTCTAAAAGTATAGATACAGCCGCTATTAGCCAGTGTTCTCCAGAGTAACAGAATTTTGCCATGTATAATGTGCACTTTTTTGCCCAAATTTCTGAGGGAAAAATAAGGATGCACATTATACATGAGTATAATGATTACATGCCACGGGTACAATAATGGCCACAATAATCCCATGTATTATGAACACAAAAACGTGGGTATGCATTATACATGGCAAAATATGGTATATATTGGGAGATTTATTATAGGAATTGGCTTACATGATAATGGAGGCCGAGAAGTTCCACCATCTGCCATCTACAAGCTGGAGGACCAGGAGGGCTGGTGGTATAATTCAGCCTGCATCTGAGGGTCTATGGACCAGGAGGGCTGATGTCCAAGGGAAGGAGAAGACAGATGCCCCAGTTCAAACACAGAGAGCAGAGTCTCCCTTCCTTTGCCTCGAAGTTCTGTTCGGGTCATCAACAGAATGCGTGATGCCACCAGCATTCCTAAAGGTGATCAGTCTGCAGGTCCAAATGCTAACCCCTTCCCAGAGACACCCTCACAGGCATATTGTAAACATTAGAAATAATGTTTTATCAACTATCGGGGCATCCCTTGGCCCAGTCAAGTTGACACATAAAATTAGCCACCATGCAGCCGTCATTGGAAGCAGAGAAGTGAATCATGCAGCTTTCAGTAAACGTGTACAGACACTCACTAGGTACATGCCAAGTAAAACATCTCTGACATTGTTTATTTTTAAAATTGTAAATTTGAAATACTGTAATTCAATTTAAATATGGTATAAAACATTTTCTTTTTTAATCATATCTTTGAGCCTATTCCCTTCTCTTTTTATTCACACTTAATTTTCTTTTTTATCCTCACTTGAGGACATGGTTATTGATTTTAGAGAAGAGGAAGGGAAGGAAAGAGAGAGGAAGAGAGAGAGAGGGAAAGAAATCTTGATTTGAGAGAGAAAAATCAGCCATTTACCTCCCTTATGTGCCCTGACTGGGGACCAGACCCACAACCTAGGCATATTCCCCGACCGGGAATCGAGCCTGCAACCTTCGAGTTTATGGGACGGTGCTCCAGCCAGCTGAGCCACCCTAGCCAGGGCCACACTTAAATCTTTAACAACCTAATTTAGAGTCTCTGGGAAGCTGTAAAGTGGTGAAACTTCTTTGATTGCATTTTTTCCAGTATATATTTTGATTTTATATGTGACATCAAAACTGTAATGAGGTGGCTTCAGATGTGAAGGCACAAGGAAACTTAAGACAGTTACAAAACTTAATATTGTATGATGCCATCCCAATTTGTTTGGCTTGAGATTTTAAGTATCTGAAAGTCTGTGGATTCAAGTATATAGTATAATTTTTGCGTTTATCAGATGTGGCCATGGTGAAAATAAATAGCACCCTAGGGACATATTTCACAAGAAATTTCATGCCCCTCACAACTGATTTAAATTGAGTTTTCCTTTGCTTCAAGGGAAACTCATTCTTTCTTTCTGTCCCTCCTGCCTCTCTCCCCGCTTTCACCATTCACTCCTCTCTCTCTCTCTGTCCTTCCTTCTGCCTTTCCTGTCTACCTACCTTCTATTAACTTTCTGTAGAGAAAAGTGGGTTTGAGAGGTTAATAATGTACAGCGTCCAGCAGAGGTTAAGGCCTGCTTGAGTGCGGTTGGTAGGGTAATAATATGGGTGTAATAATTTATAGTTTTAATTTGAGCATTTCATCTAAAATGTCATATGGTGTGCTTGAGAGTGATATTATGTTACAGAATTGCATGCTTATGATTTTGTAATAAAAGATTTTTTAATAAAATGGGGCATTATTTGTGCTGGACCCTGTATTGTGGAGTAGCACCTATATTTCCTGAGTGCTGATTCATTTTTGAACATTATTGTTTCCATTTGAGATACTTGTGCCACTTAAAATTAACTCACTTGCACCAGCATGATTACTTGTGAGGCTTTTTAGAGCCTCACCTATGAAATCACAACAGGGAATTTTGATTAGATAGTTGTGAACTAACTTTCAGAAACCATTCCATTCATTCCTTTACCCATCCACCAGTCCATTTATTCATGAATTCACTCAGAGGTATTAACTAAGGGCTAATCATGTGCCCTGTACAGTGCCAGACCCTGACTGAATAGGGCACACAGTGTGGTTTGTATGATGACAAAATATTGTTTAGTCACAGTAAATCTCTGAAGCGCAGTAATTGTTACAATATATGTTTGAGGGTTTGTGTGTGTGTGTGTGTCTAATGCTAGTAGTAAGATTGTTTATATTAACATTACCTAACAAAATGTTTGAAATAATTTTTCTTTGCTACTTTCCACTATTTATTTATGATTGTCGGTGAGATGAATTAAAAGTTTTCCTTGTCCTGAGGAGGGAATAGTCTACTGGCTGGAGACAGTTGTATAAATAGATAATATCAATGTAATAAGTTATAATACGAAAGTAAACCTTGTAAACTCTGGGGTCCTGAGTGGGCATTTAACCCAGCCTGAGTGCAGGGGACTCATGGAGTTTTCCACAAGGAGGTCATGCCAGAACAACGTGTGAAGGATGGTGGCCAGTGTCAACCAATTTGTGTAGGATTAACTGATTTGTGTATAATCATGAGTAAATAATTTACGCACTGTATCACCGTGAACAAAATGGAAAGTTACACCGCATGGAACCTCAGCGCTATTTAAAATAGTAAGAAATGTCAGTAAGTAATAGTTTCCTGGCGACAGAACAATCTCCTTCACCTTCTTCAGTAGAGGAATGACAGGCATGACTGTGACAAAATGTGTCATCACAGCAGTGTGCTCCTGTCACACGTGCTAAGACGTCCTCAGGAGCTGGGGAGTCTGTGCCTCTGGGCTCTTCAGGGGGCACGACAAGGGAGCGGGAGCCAGTGCCCTGCGCTCTGCGCCTGGTCCCGTTCAGCGGGAAATGAAGGCTCAGAGCTCTTTCGGCAGAAGGCCTCAGAGTCTATGTCGTAAAAACTCTAAAAGCCTAGGTAAGGCTTTATTTGGGACGAGGTTTCTACCATTGAAAGGAACCTTAAAACCTCTAGTTTAGAATGTCTGAAGTGGTTTGAATTTATTAAAATCTAGATTTTAAATTCATTTTTATTTGTTAAAATTGTTAAATTTTTGTTTATTAAAATTCTATTTTCCATATTTAAAAAATTAAGACTCCTCTCCTCACATGCATAACTTGTTGAATAATGGCAAATCCCTCTAGAAATAAACACGCATATAAAATAAAAATGGTTGTTTCAGATAGATATTATCAAACTTTAAGCATGTTCAAAGGGGGAAAAAAGCATGAAAATGTTAATTTTACATAGTGTGTTAAGGGGACTCTTAAGAATTGTCATACACGTCCCATTTAAGAGTTGAAGTAGGCTGCATCCTTCATTGCCATTGTACAATAATTACATTTAAAACAAATATGTTTTCACTGTATCATGTTATTTTCAAAAGTATAATAACTCTGATTTTTGAGCTATAAAAAAGAATAAATAAAACTTTCTCATTATGTTCCATAGTTGAAATTTTGGTTCATTTAGATATGATTCAAAATTGTAGCCACAGAGACAAATAACTGAAATCGAATGCCTGCTCGGCATTTTTCCTTACATGGAAAACTTACCCATTTGTTTCCTTTTTAATAGATTACTAAATCAGTAAACCCCAGTGAAAGTTCAATGACACTTCAGTGTTTTTAGGTCAAACATCAGCAATTTTCTTATATTTTCCTGTAATTATTTGTCATGATTCTATTGGTGGATAATATATTAACATGAATATATGGTTTTTTTTTAATCCTAACCCTAGGGTATGTTTTTATGGATTCTTTTACAGAGAGAGGAAAGGAGGGAGGGAAGGAGGGAGGGAAGGAGGAACGGAGGGAGAGGGGGAGAGAGAGAGAGAGAGACACACACACACAGAGAGAGAGATTGAGACATTGATGTGAGAGAGAAACATCAACCATACACACCCTGACCAGGGATCAAACCCACAACCTAGGTATGTGCCCTGACCAGGGATCGAACCTACAACCTTTTGGTGCACAAGACAATACTCCAACCAACTGAGCCACCCAGCCAGGGTGAATATGTTTTATATTTAAAGATGATTATTTTCTGTGAATTACTATTCTATACTAGCGTTCCATATAGTTATTACATTTTAGTTTATATTTTATTATTTGTGTATATTTTCCCTTTATTTTAGGGATGGAAATGTTCTTTCTTTACTCATTTATGTATTCCCCACAGGGTCTGTACTCTGATTTACACATTGGAGTTGCCCAGTAGATATATGTTGATTTCTGGATAAATGGGTGATTATGTTCCTTGTGTTATCAGAATGTATTGGTTGCAAGAAGCAAAGCACCCAGGTTAAAGTTTGTTAAATCAATGCTATTGAAAGTATGATCCATAGACTGATATCAGTACACAAACTTTATTTCTGCTCTGTAAAGAGCTAAGTGATTAAGTAAGCATTTAGAAACAGTTACAGAAATTTGACTTTATCATGACATTTAAGATCATAATCTTGGCAATTTGTTTTTATTGTATTTTACAAATATTTTTGTCTATAACTGAATAAAAATTAAAAAAAATACCTTTCCTTTATTACAGTGTTTGAAAGCTTAAGTTCGGACACTGAATGTTTGTTAATAAATCTCACGAAATAAGAAACTGAGAGGAAATAGTTGCTGGGATTGGATTACCAGTGTAACAATATCAGGGCTCTAGGTTGGTGTCTGGAATTCTGTTGGTCTTTCACCCTGGTTACAATATGCCTTTACCAGTTCCAAATCTCGTGTTTTCACAGGAAAGTATTCAACTCCAGAAGGAAATGAGCACATGAAATAAGACCCTTTCCTCTTTTATGTCTCTCTTTTCATCTGGACAGAAAACCTTTTTCAAATTTCTCCCCATATTCAGTTGATTGGTGTTGGGTCATCTGCCCTGCCTGGACCAACCCCTGCAGATCTGTCAAGGCATCATCCAGCATTCTCTGGGGAGGACACCTAGTGTCATGAAGCCCCAAGGTTCTATCAGGAAGAAGGTCTAGAGAATGGATGTTCTGCACATTTCTCTAAAGACCTAAACTTATAAAGAACTGACATCACCACTGAGAAAGTTCAAATAAGTGGGGAGGTATAATAATAGCTCAACCTCATAGAAAGCCTATTATACTAGGGATTTTACATAATTCTTTATATTTCATATAATTATTCTACACATAGCCAGTGTTACCCCTACTTAACAGACTGGGAAAATGAGACAGAGAGAGGTGAAGTATCTGGCTCAAGGTCACATCACTGGGCAGGGAAGCAGAGCTGGTTATCTAGACCCAGGTTCTCTCTACTATGCTACAAAGACTATTTTTGTTTTGTGCTCATTGGGTGACCAGGTGGTATACATGATGTTGGAAACCTGGGAAGGTCTGACCCGGGGAGACTGACTTGAGCGATTCTTTCGTGATTCTATAGCTTTTCATATTCCAGTTCCCTAGAAAATTGCTTTTGAAAAAGGTTAGACAATATATCCCTAGAGCAGTTCATTTTTTTCCCATTCTACGGCTGACTGGTACACTTCTAATTATCTTTGACCATGTTATTTTCTGCAGGTGATAGTCTGTGTTAGTTAACCTATGTAGCATAACAAAGTTTGTAGGACTACAAAAATAAGCTTTGAGACATTCATCTTTGATGCTAAAACATGTGGAATTTAGCTTCACAGTTCTGGAAATTTTAGCACTTACCAAGCTTTATGGATCTACCTTAAGATATGTTTTTCCTGTCACAACCATATATTGTCAGTTCTAGTCAATTGTACTTCAGGTCAGCAATTTGACCTGTATGGCATTTGATAATGCTCATTAATGTTGCTGTCATTGCCTTTGGATGGAAAACCCTAGCATGTGCATAATGCATAACCACACATTCTCATCAGAGTCGCCATTTCATGAGAAGTCATGAAACTTGGTTCAAAACAAGCTCATTTGTCTTCTAAAAATTTCCATGCCCTTTAGGTTAAGTAAAATAGAAGTAATACTTTATGATGAAGTATGAATAATGCAAAGCAATATAATAACTCTTATTTTAGCTCATGTGGAGGTCTTCATGCTTTTTAAAAAATTTTTCTCATCTGAGGATATGTTTATTAACTTTAGAGAGGAAAGAAGGAAGGGGCAGGGGAGAGAGACAGAGTGAGAGAGAAACATCAATGCTAGAGAGAAACATTGATCAGTTGCCGCCCATGCATGCCATGACTGGGGATTGAACCCACAGCCTAAGTATGTGTCCTGACCAGGGATCAAACCTGAAACCTTTTGGTCTATGGGATGATGCTCTAATCAACTGAATCCCTCAGCCAGGGCTTCATGCTTTTTTTTCCTACTGTTTGGTAACCTAAATATGAAATTTTTACTGGGAGAACATACTGCAGTATTGGCATTGCAATATTGATGGGTGGCAACATTGAAGTTTAGCGTGCTTTGTGAAGTAATTTATTCTTACTGTTCTTTTGAAATTTCTGAAAAGATTAAAAATTGGCATTAAAACACAAGTAGTATTTTTAGATGTCATTTATAAGAGCACACATATTCTATTTTCTTAGAAACAAACATGAAACACATTCAAAGTATTCTCTCTGAGATTTTTTTCAAAGTATTTTATTTAATTTTTCATTTTTCAGTTATAGTTGAATTACTTATATTAGTTTCAGGTGTACAACCCAGTAATTAGACATTGTATAGCTTAAGTGATGATTCTGATAAATCTCATACCCATCTGATGCCACACATAGTTATTAGAATATAATCGACTATATTCACTATGCTATACTTTACATCCTCATGACTATTTTGTAAACTACCAGTTTGTACTTGGTAATCTTTTCACCTTTTTCATCCATCCCTCCAAATCCCTCCCATCTGGAAACTGTTAAAATGTTCTCTGTATCTATGTGTTTGTTTCTGTTCTGCTTGTTCATTTATTTTGTTTTTTACATTCAATTTCTGAGAGATATGTTTTGATCTTTTTTTCCTTTTTCATAAAAAAGATGCTTTAACATTTAATGTATCACTGATTGGTAGTGATGAACTACTTCAGCTTTTTCTTATCTAGGAAGCTCTTTTTATTTCCTTAAACTCTAAATGGTAGCTTTTCTGGGTATCGTATTCTTGGTTGTATGTCCTTGCATTTTATCACTTTGAATATTTCCTGCCACTCCCTTTTGGCCTGCAAAGTTTCTGTTGAGAATCAGCTGACAGTCTCATGAGAGCTTCCTTGTAGGTAACTAACACTTTTCTCTTGCTGCTTTTAAGATTCCCTCATTGTCTTTAACCTTTTGCATTTTAAAATTGTGATGTTTCCCAATATGGGCCTCTTTGGGTTCATCTTGTTTGGGATTCTCTGTGCTTCCTGGACTTGAATGTCTATTTCGTTCACCGGGTGAGGGGCATTTCCCATTATTTTTTCAAATAGGTTTTCAATTTCTACCTTTCTTTTCCTTTCAGAACTCCCATGATGTGAATGTTGGTACACTTGACATTATCCCAGAGGCTTCTTACACTATTCTCATTTTTTGGATTATTTTTCCTTTTTGCTGTTCCGATTAACTGTTTTTTGCTTCCTTATATTCCATATTGTGTTTTCATTCTCAGCTTCATCTACTCCACTGTCAATTCCCTGTAAATTATTTTTCATTTCAGTTAGTATATCCTTCATTTCTGTTTTTTTAATGGTTTCCATGTCCTTTTTAATACTGTTGAAATTCTCTCTCTAAGTTCATCTACTCTTGCCATAAGTTCATTACACATCCCTATAACCAGTGTTTTGAACTCTGCATCTAGTAGATTGCTTGTTTCCATTTTGTTTAGTTCTTTTTCTGGAGTTTTGTTCTATTCTTCCATTTGGGACTTGTTTCTTTGTCTCCTCATTTTTGTCAGTCTCCCTTTGTTTGTTTCTGTGTATTAGGTACAGTTAATGCATCTCCCAAGCTTGGTAGTGTGGCCTAATGTTGTATGTGTCCTGTAGGACCCAGTGGCACAGCCTCCTCATTCACCTGAGCTGGGCACTCCAGTTGTACCCCTCCTGTGTGGGCTGTGTACACCCCCTGTTGTAGTTGAGCCTAAGTTTCTGTTGATATGTCAATGGGAGGGATTTACTCCAAGGCTGATCAGCTGCAAGGACTGGCTGTGACCACCGTGGAGGATCAGGTGTGTAGGGGTCCACCCCATAGAGCAGGGCTTATTTCAACAGGGCCCTGGTGCCCACGGTCTCCACCTTTTTAGTGTGTCGCTTGTGGAGGTGGTTGGGTGGTGATGTTTCTACATGATCTGAAGATGTCCACCAGGTGTGCTCACTCTGGGGCCTCCCAGGAGGTGCAGGCCAAGGTCAGCTGCCACCTGCATCCTACCTGGGGCCTCCTGGCATGAGCTACAAAGTGCTCTGCAGATGCCTGCTACTTATATTGGGCTTGGAGGTCCCCAGGCGAGGCTAAGCTGCAAACCAAGGCCAGCTACCTCTAGTGCTGGACGTGGGGCCAGTTAACAGGAGGTAGTAGGGCTTGCTGAAATCAGATGATGATTGTTTGAGAGATTTTAGGAAAGTGAAGCATGAGCCAAGACAGGCCAATTGCATGGAAAAGCCACTGGAAACAACTTGGGTGGCTGGCAAGTTGGGTGGGGCAGTGTCTCAGAGAATCACCAGGGCAGGGCTATCAGTGATACCAGGCTGATAGTCTCAGATATGGTGCCCACCTGCTGGCCCTGAGGGGGAGGGCTCAGGAAAGGAATATTGGCCTCTGTCAACATTTTTGTCTGGGAGAAAGGTGCCTCTCCAGCTCTCACTAGATGACAGTTTAGTTCCTCCATGTTTGTCCCTGATGTCTTTTGAGTTGCTGCCCCTGTGCTGGAGTTCAGAGTGAGTGAGTTAGAGTAAGTCTGTGCCTGCCCTTTAAAAGGAACTGCCTGGGACTCCACAGCCCTTCATTTCCCTCAGCCTCAATCCCCACTGGTTTTTACAGCCAGAAGTTATGGGGACTTCTTTTGCTGGCACTGGAACCTTGGTCTGGGGGGCCTGGTATGGGGCTGGGACCCATCACTCTTTCGGAGAGACCTCTGCAGTGGAGATATCCCTCCTGATTTTTATCTGCCACATGTGTGTGTGGGACCAGCCTGTTCTGTTTTTCTGCCTCTTCTACCAGTCTCGGTGTGGTTCCTTCTTTATATCCTTAGTTGTAGGACTTCCATTCTGCTAGTTTCATGCACTTCTAAATGATGGTTGTTCTATAGTTTAGTTGTAATTTTAAAGTGGTAGTAGGAGGATATGAATACTGCATTTACCTACGCCATCTTGACTGGAAGCCTTTTTCAAATTATTTTTACAGGCTGCTTTAGTTTTAGTTAGAAACAATACAGAGAGTCAAAGGCCGAAATTATAAGTCTAAGTGGATTTGTTTCTGGCATGGTTGGACTATGGAATGAATAAGATTTACTGTGACCTAATCTTTTAACAGAATAGTTCATGACAGGAAGATAGGGCCACAAATTAGAATTTTTATTGCAATAAACTGTTTAATTTGTCTGTTCTTACCATTGCCTTTAAGCCCTAAATTTGTGGCAGGTCCAGAGTTTGGGGATTTTAGATGCAAAGTTTTATATGCAACTGACTCGGAGAGAATTGAGAATAGCTTGGTTTTGTTGTCTGCAATAAAGTGTCAGGATGTGCCTAAGAGCTGATGTGTGTAAATAAATATGTAAATAAGTCTGGACTGGGAGTGTTAGGAGGTTTACAGGGCAGTGTGAGCTAAGAATTTCAATTATACTTTATACCAGCCATTAATGTAATGTTTTTTCAATGCTGTGTGTCCCAGGTAGTTGAGTTGCCAAGAGTTGTATTTTAATTCTTTTTGATCGTTAGGGTTCCACTGGTGCAATAGCGCTGGAAAGGACTTAGGATCTTGTTTTTAATTACGCTTTAGAGATCACTTACCAAAATCCCTTTCTTCTTGAGAGAGAATTGATTTCAGCTCTCCTGTTTCTTCAAAGGGCGTGCTCAGATGCTAAAATCCTGTGGTTCTTCAGCTTTACTCTCCACAACAGTTAGGAAGTCCACGAAGATCTGCAGCGAGCCAGAGGCAGCTTGCGTCCCTGCTGTGGTTGGTTAGGGGCAGGCTTGCTGGCGGAAGTGCTGCTCAAGTGTGTTACTCAGCTGAGCAATTCATTAAAAGGTGTGGCTGGTGAGGCCAGAACTGGTGGTTAAACTACAGAAAATTGGAATTTCCATGTGAAAGCCATGTGGATTTGCTAACTGACAAATTGGAGTTTGGTCCTGAGCCTCCCGCAGAGGCTGGGAGACAGGGGCCCTGTCTTTTAGGTGTTGGATGGAACAAACAGTAAACTCTTCGAGAACCTTGAGTTTTCTCAGGCAGGAATTTTAAAGAGGGGGTAGGGTCATCCTAGGGATGCAGCCTTGAGCCCTTAGAAACTATGTTAGTGTTTGTTTAAACCTTTATAGGCTGAGGGTGGTGGGGCTATTCAAGAAGCAGTCTCAGAGGAGCCTGGCTGGAGTTTTCAAAGGGAGACTCTTTTTTAGTGCCTTTCACTATCCATTAGTGAACTTGGGCGTTCTGTGTGATCTGATCCCTGTGAGTGAGCTGTGGTCATATAACTCTTTGGAATTCCGCACTATGATAAAATTTAGTGAGACTCGAGAGTTTACCTGAGTTCTTTCTACCATTCCCCCAAGTGGTAAGTCTATTATTACTTAACTATTTTTAAATTACATAAATCCTGCCTTTTCCTTTTAAAGACCAGTTTGGATGAAGAATTAACAAAGTAAATTTAAAAGCTGTGAAACATGGTCAAATATTAATTATGTTTAAGGTGTGGGAGAATCTTTCATAATTTAAATTTAAAGTATTATTTAGTGTACTTTAGTGAATCACAATGTACTTTTTGGAAATATACAGTTTTTCTTATATAATTCTATTATCAGAAAATTATTTCTATTAATATTACTTTAATGTGAGATTTTAAGTATTTTAATGCTGAAATGGGGAAACTATCCTGAACAATATTCATGCTTCTGGGTTTGAAGCTTACCAGTCATTTTCTTCTTGGAGTTTCCCGTGACTTTTTAGATGCTGAAGAAAGATAAATTATTTGAAGCTATACCTTAGCTGTGTAGAAATTCAGAGTGCCATTTTCTTGGGTTTAAAGAAATCCCAATAGGCTGGAAATGTAGGAAAAATATTCACATTTGAGAGCAAGGTGGGTTACTAGTATAGGCCTATTATACCAGTTCTGATTATTATTTTTGAAATTAGTAATTGGGGAGAAGTACTTTAGGGTGGTGACAAGGCTCTGCAAAACAATTACTGTGCTTCTAATGACCACAAGTTCTATCCTAATGACCAGTTATAAAAATGAGAAATGTGAGATAAAATATGTATGTGCTTTGTATAAATTTTGAATTTACCTACACCTTTAGTTTTGTCTATTAATATCGCTTTTTCTGGTATTAGCTTGGCAATCCCAATTTATTAGTTCATCTGCTTTTTTCACGCTGTATTCAGCAGAGTGCTAAGAATAGTTAAGATTAAAAGACGAGAAATTTGTAATTACTAGCCATCTTGCTTAAATTAATGAGAATGGCAATTTTTAATGCTTTTTTTTTCAGTTGGAATACTTTCAATTTGTGTAAGTCAATCATCACAATAAATAATTATTTTGACTCTTTTAGAATTCAACGAATATTTCTATGCTCTATTTTCAATGGTGAATAAAATGAGTATTCTCATTTTCTAAATTTTATTTTTCCTAATACTCCATAGTTTTGCCACATGAAGTTCTGTTCTTTTGGTCTTTGACTTGTGTATTTTTTCTTTTGGTTTGTATAATTTAATTATTAATAGTACTTAAATTTTATTGATCACTAAATTTCAGTTTCAGTAATTATGTATATAATGCCCTTTTCAGAAAATGTTTTAAAATGAACTACTTTTGAAAGTCAAGCATAGATATTATTAAATATAATATGTTTGTTATTAAAGAACAAGGATATGTCAGCTAAACTTTTAATGAACCTGTCAAAAAGGGTTATTTATAGAAAATTATATAAACAAAATACCTTTTGGGGGGATATTTCTGAATCTTTGTAATTACTAGTTTGTAACTAGACAGAAAGAAGCTCACATTCTAGAGCATCTGGTTTTCTCCATAAGTAAACTTAGACCCAAGCATTTCTGTGGGTGATGTGTAGAGGCATGAGTAGACAGGATTTATTGACAGTCAACTGCTAATGTCAGTCACTCATAGTCTTGACTTTCTGGACTGCCCAGTATTGTAAGCTCTCCTGTGTACTGCGGGTTGTGTGTGGTAAAATACCTCTCATCCGAAAGGAAGATGAATTGTCATCCTTAATGTAGCATAGCTTGTGTAGTGTTAAAGTTTATCATCTTCTCTGAAACTGTCTAGGATATAGTCATCTTTAAAGTTATGATGAAATTTATTTATGGAAAGCTATTTTTCCAATTAGAAATCCAAAACAAGGGGATTTTAAAACGTTTTGTTTTACAAAAAGGATTAAGGTAAATTAACATGGATTTAGGATATGGCCTTGAATAAAGTTCACTTTATTTGTTTATAAAATTCTCCCTTAATTACCTGTAGACTTCTGCTTCTGGCAGATGAGGTAACTGGTATTGACTTTACTCTTTAGACATAAACAACTCTAATACTGAACAAAATAGCTGATGCAGTATTTTCAGGCATTGGACAACAGGCAGTGGAAGACTATGACCTTGGGAGAAGACACTGAAGTGTACTTTCTGAATGTGAAGCAGGGATCTGGAGCCCACCCACAGAGCAGTGGTCTTGCTGATAGGAGGAGGCAGGCATTGGAGGTCAAGATTGAAATTTGTTGAGCAAGTAACCAAGAGGGAGTTTCACGGTGGGGAATAAGGAGTTGGTGTGGTTATATCTCAAGCCATTGGCTGAGAGCTGGGCCACACATGCTGAGTGAGACTCTGTGAGGCTCAGCATGGTGACACTGCTGCAGGACTGAGAGATGGACATAGATATGAGGGTTGTGCAGTTCTCGGAGCCGCTGGATTTCTGACAAAGCAGAGTTGTAAAGGCCTCATTGAATACCAAACAGTTGGTACCACAAAAAGTGATGATCAGAAGTAATAGTCATTGCACCCTAGAGTAAGGGTCACATGCTAGAATTAAGTAGTCAAACAAAATATATCTACTCTATAAAGCATAAAACCATGCCTGGCAGGTTATGGAGATCCTGCCATCAGTGTAACAGGCTGCTGAAACAAATAAGAATGCTTTTTCAAGGAGGATAATGTGTCAGACTCAACATGATTATACTGCGAGATGTCCAGAATAAAAGTAAAAATGATGGGATATGGAGAGAACCAACATAACAAACAAAAGAGTGATCCTTAATTAAGGAAAATGTAGTCACAGAAACAGACTTCAAGGTGATCAAGATATTAGGATGAATAGACAGGGTTTAAAAAACTCTGTTATAAACATGTTCAGGGATTTAAGGAAAATATCTAAATGATGCATGAATAGGGAGGGAAATTCAACAAATTGCAAGTACAAAAAGAACCAAACAGAAATTCCAAAACTTAAAAATACTCTATGGAAATGAAAGATTCTTATATGGGCTTACCAGCAGATTGAGCATTGAAGAAAAAAGAACCACTGAACTTAAAGATATCAAAAATTAAAAGAGAGAGAAAACATTTTTTTTAAATGAAGACAATCTCAGTGACCTGTGGAGCAATATGAAATGTATACAGAAAAGAGAATGGAAAAGAAATAATATTTAAAGGAATAAGGGCAGAAAATTTCACAGTGTCATAAAGAAAAATCTCCTTATAAATTCAAGAAATTTATAAACCCAAAGTAGGATAAATACGTAATACACACACACACACACACACACACACACACACACACACTATAATCAAACTGCTGATTACTTAAAGTTTTCAAAGTAGCCAGAAAAAAAGACATATCACATATAGGAAAACAACAATAAAAATTGTGGCTAACAGTTCATCAGTAACAATGGAGGCCAGAAAGACAACAGATGTCATCTTTAAATTTTTGGAAGGTAAAATGTCATGCGATAGCTTAGCATGGTATTCCATGTAAAAAATGTCCTTCCAAAGTCATGATAAGATAAAGGTAATTGTCTTACAAAATCCAAAGGAATTTGTTGCTAGCAGAACTACACCTCAGTAAATGCTTAAGGAAGCTCTTCAAGTTCGAGAGAAATGATAATAGAAAATCAGATCCAAAAATAACAAGACTTGCACCAGAGATTTAAAATGTTTGGATAAGTTTTTTTTAATTCCTTTAAAAGACAATAAAAATAACCTAATAGCATTATATTATTGGTATTATACATCTATCACATATAGATGTAAAATGTATGAAAAAAGGATGGCATGAATAAATATTGCTGTAAGATTCTTATATTTTGCTTGAAGTAGTACATCATTTTTTTCAGAATTTTTTAAAAGACGTTATTTATTTATTCTTAGAGAGAAGGGAAAGGAGAGAGAAAGAGAGGAAGAGAAACATCAATGTGTGGTTGCCTCTTGCGTGTACCCTACTTGGGACCTGGTCCACAACCCAGGCATGTGCCCTGACTGGGAATCGAACCAGCCACCCTTTGCTTCGCAGTCCAGCACTCAATCCTCTGAGCCACATCAGCCAGGGCTGTACATTATTAATTTTTAAGTAGCCTTTGATAAATAAAGGATGTATATTGTAATTCCTACAGGAAACATTAGATAGTTCAAAGAGGTGCAGCTTTGAAGCCAATGGAGAAAACAAAATTAAAAGAATAATTATAATGACTCTAAAGAAAACAAGAGAGGAGGGACAATTACATAAAAATCTTAACTGACAAATTAGCAAATATACTGTGATGCTATAGAAAATCCCAAACAAATCAATAATTGCATAAAATATCAATGGATTCAATATCTCAATTAAAAGATGTATATTGTCAGACTAGATAAAAATCGAAACTTTGATATATGCTATTAAAAATAAAAATGGGAATAGATATACTATGCCAACAACAAGCAGCAAAAACTAGTGTGTTCATGAATATTAGACAAAATGGAAATGAGAACAAGAGTATTGCCAGTTTCCAAGGGGAAATTATTTTTATAACAATAAAAGGGTCAATTTAAAAAATCCTAATGTGCTGTCAGCTATTTAAGATGTTTCAAAATATGTTAAGCAAACTGACAGAGCTAAAGGGAA
This sequence comes from Mormoops blainvillei, assembly GCA_004026545.1. NCBI lineage: Eukaryota > Metazoa > Chordata > Mammalia > Chiroptera > Mormoopidae > Mormoops > Mormoops blainvillei. The sequence continues at coordinate 102,421 of PVJD01004724.1, read as the reverse complement.
AACACAGATAAATTCACAATCAGCAATTGTAACAACTCTCAGTAAGAAAGTCAGACAGAAAGAAAACCTCTAAGGGTGTAAAACATTTAAACTACACTTTAAGCAATAGATACAACTGATATTTATAAAACAGTACACTCAAAAACTACAGAATATAGAATCAACATAATCCCAATCAAAAATCATGGATGAACTGGAGAATATTATGCTAAGTGAAATAAGCCAGTTGGTGAAAGACAAATACCATATGATCTCACCTATAAGAGGAATCTAATGAACAAAATAAACTAATGAACAAATACAACCACAGGCATGGAAACATGGAACAGACTGAAAGTGACCGGGGTGGGGCAGGGACTAGGCAAAGAACATGTATGAATGACCCACAGACATGGACAATAGTGTGGGAATTGACTGTGGGAGCGAGGAAGGGGGTGGGTTGGAAGGAGGAGGCCAAAGCGGGTAAAACTGGGACAACTGTAATAGAATAACAATAAAAAATAATTAAACACAGTTTTTAAATTTTCACCAATATCTTTATTGATTTACATATTTTGAGTAAGCTGGCCATCTCCCGCATGGTATAATGCTGACTATTCTCAGTTAATGTCTTGATTTGATCACTATCAACTTCAATTGGTCTACCTGACCGTGGAGCATCGTCCAGTGAGAAATCTCCAGCATGAAACTTTGCAAACCACTTTTGACACATTTGATCACTCACAGCACTTCACACAGTGTGCAAATCTTTTCTTGCATTTCAGTTGCGTTTTTACCTTTCTTGAAATGATAAAGCATAATATAATGAAAATGTTCCAAATTTTCTCCGTGGTCAATGTTAAAGTAGCTACATAAAAATTCAAGAAAATCTTAAAATGTTTTATTTTTAATAAATTGAGAAGTTATTCTATAATGTATATGAAATGTAAAGAACTCAGAATATCCAAAGCAATCTTTGTGAAGAAGAACAAAGTTGGAGAACACATACTACATGATATCAAGATTTACTATAAACCTGCAATACTTAAGATGATGCAGCTTGGTATAAATATAGACACAGATTAAAGAAACATAAAGTGTGCAGCAATAGACCCACATGTAGTTGGTCTATTAATTTTTGACAAAGGCACCAAGGCAGTTTAAGGGAGTAAAGAAAATCTTTTCAACAGATGGTGTTGGAACACTGGATAGACATATGGGAAAAATATGAATTTTGACTCCTATTTCATTCCATTAACAGAAGTTAATTTAAGATGGATCATAGATATAAATATAAAGGCTGGACTCATAACTTATTAGAAGAAAACATGGGAGAATAGTATTGCAACCTCAGAATAGGCAAAGACAGTATACAAAAGCATTAACCTTAAAGAAAATGATAAATTGTACTTCATCAAATGAACACATCCTGTTCATCAATAGCCAAACTTTGCAAATGAAAAGACAAGACACATACTGCAGAAAATATTGCATGACACCTTCCAGACAGGGGAGTTGAGTTTAGAATATTTAAAGAACTAATACAAACCAATGATTAAAAAACAAACAACCTGACTTAAAAAATGGAAAAAGGATTTGAAGAGATACATAAGAATGGAAACAGTTGACAGTAAGCATATGAAAAATACTCCCACTGTTGTTCAAGAAAATACAAGTAGAAATCACAATGAAACATTTTTTCTTACCCTTTAGAGCAGCTGACATTGAAAGGCTGACAACACACATTATGGAGAGGTTGTGGAGTAACTGGAACACTTGCATGTTGTTGACCGGATGCAAAATGATACGAACACTTTGAGAAACTTTTTGGCAGTTTCTCAGAAACTTAAAACATATCCTCAATCATTCAGAATTCTACTCCTATGCATTTACATGAGAAAAATTAAAATATATATCAAAACAAAAACTTGCAGACAATTTTTATAGTAGCTGTATGCTTACTATCCCCAAACTGGAAACAACCCAAGTGTCCATTAACAGAGGAATAAATAAACTGTGGTTCCACTCACCAAAGGGAAAGAATGAACTGATGCATGCAATAACATGAGTGAGTTTCAAATATTATATTGACAGAAAGAAGCCAACATAAAATTCTACAAGAAAACAGGGAGGTTGTTGCTCCATAATGTATTTATTTGAAGTTTGAGACCTTTTATGTGATAGAAATCAGGATGGTGGTTCCTTATGGGGAAAGAGGAAGAGGAGTGGACTGCGAGGTGGCAGGTTGGAACTTTCTGGACCGGTGAAAGCATTCTGTATCTCCATGGGGTCGCTGACTAAAGGAGCACATACCTTTGTCAAAGCTCATTGAATTGTATCAATAACATCTTAGTATTTCACTGTATGTAAATGTTTCTTCAATCAAGAACATTTTAAAGTATTTAGTTTTAAATTTGCTTCCAATACTATAATGGCCTAAATTTTTTTTTGGTGTTTCACATGTAATAAAAATTATTTTTAAGTGTTGCTGAGTTACCTGCTAATTAGCTTTCCTGGTGTCTCATTTTGATGACTACACACATTAATTATGCTGTCAGTAATCCTAAGTCGGTTCTGCATTTTGTCCTTTCACTGGAAGTCATGCTAGTGCAGAGGCCATTGCTTTCATCTTGTTAACTGTGATATCCATTCTCTGTAATCACCAATTGATGGTTAATAAATTTCTCATGGGCTCCTGGAAAACAGGTAATTAGACTATTTTCCTTTCAAGGTCTGACTTTTCTTTGTTCTGAGGATCCTGCTCTGAGGATTTCTGACTGTAGGGAACACACACACCTACACACACAACCCCTGTTAGAGTTTCAGAGAATTTGTTTATTAGGCAAATTGTTTTACAAAATAATCATGGGCACAGACCTGCGCAAGGACGACGCCTGGGTGCTTCCTGGCTGTGTGTACTGCAGGAAAAGGAGGACGCTGAGGATGGAGCACAGAGCAGAGGCGCTCTAACCACACCAAACGGAAGCCCTAGTTATTAAAAAACCTGCCTAAAACCAGTAATCAGTAATGCTTTTGGTTGCTGGAATTTTCAAATAAACAAAGAATATTTATGCTTAACACTTGCAAGCTTGGCTATAAATTGGAAAGTACTTAATTTCAAGCCATGATTTATAATAGTCAACATGTTAGGTGATACATGGACAATTTATTTTAAAACGATTGTATTTTACATACTTTAGAAATATAACAAACCTGCAAACTTTTTTATTTCTTTGGAGACGAATTTATTTTTTTATAATGTGTTCATTTGATGAGAAATCATACAACAGGCAGCACAAAAGTGACAATGGTTATGAAAGTGATTTGCAGAAATTAAAGTTTGAAAATACTATTCTTGTACATGAAAAGACTGAAATGCTTGTATACCTGCCCACTATGAACCCCTTCTTCCACTTTTGTTTTTCTTAAACCTTGAAACCACACAGCCCAGAATACCACCTTGTTCCACACAGGACACGGTATAAGTAGAGCATCTCCGTGGGGTGAGGTGCACCAACGGTGCTTGCTGGCTCAGAAAGTTGTCTGTGGAACTCTGGGGAGCTGTTTGTTTTTCATCATAACCCTGTGACTAGGACTTTGGGGAAGACAGTGTCAGTCATTCAGCCTTCTCCTTGCTTTGCCGCCGCCCTTTTGTCCTGGTTAAGATGGTAGACTGTGACGCTCAGTTTCCAAGTAGGGCTCATTCAGGATCCAGCGGTCATGAGCACAGTGCGTAGAATGTCAACAGGAAGAAGGGGGTAAGATGTGAATGTGGTATAAATAAGATGTAAAAATAAACTCCCAAAGTGGAAAATCTCATGCATATAATTGTCTAAATATGACCCAATAAGAATTCCTAGTCAAGTGCGATACAGATGGCCTCGGTGACGTCAGAGTTCAGTGGTTTAGTTCCGCATCTGTGTGCAAGCTGGTGGGGAAAACTGACCTTTTAGTTTTCAGATTCTTTTTAGTGAAAGGCGTTATTTTAAAGTATTGGTCCAGGAATGCGGTAGAATGACTCCATAATTTCAAGTACATTACTATTTCTGGAAAATAAGGAGTACCATCCTAGATCCTTCAATGCTACTCATAAAATCTCTCCTTTAATCTTTCCCCTGATATAATCCAGGATTCACAAACAGCCCCAAACTATAGATATTCATTGGAGAAGAAAAAAAATGATTGCAAAATCAAGAATGTTTGCCTATGCCATTGATCTGACGTTGCCAGCTAAAAACTCTTGACAAAATAATTCTCTTGCTAACTTGTGTATTGTGATGGAGAAAAGTTGAGAGAATACATAAATGTATATTGTGCTCACCTGCAAAGATAGCATCTGTTTCCTTTTGGAAATTCTGGCTTTGGTGTATCTCATTATCAGGAGCTTTGATGCTCTTTTTTAAGGTGTCCTTGGCGTGAGAATTACAGTTGAGAGAGAGAACCTAAGGCCAGCTAGAGCCGGAGCAGGTTACGTGGAGTGGTTCATCACAGATGCCCTGAGCTGGGCTTTGCCAACTGCCCTGGTCTGTTCTCTTCTGTTTTTGGTTGGCCTCTGCATGAGGATTTTGGATTCTCCTCGGAGTGCTTCTCAGAGGCCTGTATGGGCACAACTCCTATTGACCCCACTACCCATTGTTCATGCCACCTCCTGAATTTTGGATGAAACTTGACAGCCAAGGGCCTTCGCATTCAATCTCTGTCTAGTGTCTTTTCCTCTGGAGTTGATAGGCTAGGGTGACACACATTCCTATGGAAATATCAGGAAGCCTGAAACACTTGTAGTTTTTCTATAGGATTTTATATGATTTACTGACTCTTCACTTGTATATTGAAAAAAAAGGAAAGGCTAAACTAGCTACAACTTCTCTCCTAGAAAATTAAATCTATGTATAATGCATGTGGGAGTTTTATTTATGATGTACATTCTTCCATTTATTGGACTTGCGGTGGCTCATATACTTTTTTTAAAGTGCGAGATAAGAGATTTATATCTGCATCCCAAATGTTTAGCCAAGGGTTTCGTATATTGTGGATACTCAATAAATATTTGTTATATCCAATTGACTTTAAAATAGATCAAAGATTGTTTAAAGGAAAGAAGGTTTCATACCAGACATCTGAGTGTAACAGAATATCATCTTTGTGCCATTAATTTGACTTTGAGCTTCCTAAATTTAGCACACTATTCCCTTTGTAAACAATTGTTCACAATCTAGTTACTGCAAAACAGTATATAAACCTCACCTTGAAAGTAAAAAAATATAAAATTGATCTTAGCAGGTGTCATATAAAACAGTGATGAGAGAGAGTGGTTACTATACTTGACTATGTGTTTTTATTTATATAAAAGAAAAAGCATAAATATTTTTAAATGAACAGATATCGTATCCCTACTGTCAAAGGTAGATGGCACAAAAATACACTACAATTTCTATGATGGAATTTTCTACAGACCAGAGATAATGCTGGAATTCTCTCTATATATTCCAATTTAATATACTACAACTTGTATAATTTAAATGAATGAATCCTATTTAACTATCAGTTTCAAATATTATTGTTCTTAGCAGGTTCCCAGTACCAATCAGTTTGTGAGTCTCTTAACAACTACCAAAAGCCCAGCTAGTCTTTTTATTCTGATGAAAGATACAATCCAGTAGTGAAGAGGCAAAGTTGGAGTTCATTGGTGGGTGAGTTAGGAGCCTGACTGCATTCTTACCTGGACAGAAGCCAGTTCATTTCAGTACAAGATTAACTTGCAAGGGAGCTTTCCTGAAGCAGCTAATAGACACAGGTCAATGACATTTGTCTGCGCTTGTACTGTTGATACTTGGAAAGATGTTTACTATTGTTTGGTTTCCTTTTAGAAAACTTATTGGGGACTGTTTCTAAATTCCTCAGAGATCTTTTTTCAGGAACTATCTTTTGTCATTTTTGTTTGAAAGTTATCTTTTTAATTAAAAAATGTATTATAGTTGACATACAGTATTAGTTTCAGGTGTACAACATGATTCAACACCATGTGATACCATGATAATCCTAGTAACCATCTGTCAAAGATGTTAAAAGTAGTTAAGATTTTAATGACTAAGATATACCATTTAAAAGAATGAAGGGCAGCCTCAATGTATTTCAAAGGGGACACAGAAATTCCTGGGTTACTCCTCCTGACCTGTCTTTTGGTGGGTCTCCATAGCTAAAGAATAGTATGCATTCTTGGCATAGACCTTCCACTGTCTGATTTTATACTTGCCCTCTCTGTCTTCCTCTACCTTCCCTCCCCACTCCCACTGCCTCCCCATCCACCTCCTGCTGTGTGTGCTCTTGTAACACTGGCTGTCACAGCCTTGGCATGCCTTGTACTTTCTAGCCTCCATGTGTTCTCTCACTAAATGATTTCCCTCTCTCCTTTCCACCCACCTGCCAATAGCCTGTCAAGATTTCAAGTCCCAGTTTGTATATTTCTCCTCAATGAAACCTCCTGGGAAAATAAATCTTTCCACTTGCTTTCTGCTTCCACAGTGCTTTTGATAGTATCATAGTCTGCCTTGAACTGTATATTCCTATCTATACCCCAGATTGTAAGCTCCAAAGAATAGTATTTTAATCTGCTTTTATTATTCATAGCCCAGTTCCTTGCTCATAGTAGACACTCAGAAAATATTTATTGAGGTGAATTTATCTGAAGAGCTTTAACAGATAGTATGTTTTCTTCATATTTGGCATTCCTTACTGAATTACACAAACCACATTATAATGAAATTTTATGAACATCAAACACCCTGATCAGTTGGAGTTCATTAACAGATATGTCCTTTCTATTCTTAAATTCTCCTATAAAAACTGAGTCAAAGTAATTTATGAATTGCATCATTTAGATTCTACAGAGGACCCAAAGCTTCTGCCCTTCCTAAAACACAAACACATACCTCTTAGGTTCTTTTTTTGTTTTGGATCATGTTCCAGTGTTAGTGTCATCTTGTTTAGGGTGCATGGATCTTTGAATCACTTTTCTCTTTTGGAAACCATATGACCTCTGTTCCTCCTCAGATTTTAGGAAACCTAGCAAGACCAGGGCTGGTTTGAAGGGAAAGGAGACAAAAACTTAAATAGAATGGGTTCCTACCTTGAGTTAGTTTTCGTTGTGCCTCATCTGTGTATCAGTATGGTACTTGCCGAAAAAATCAGGACATGGATATAGAGGAATATCACCTAATATGCAACATGGGAGTTACAGTGGATCGGTAGTTCCTATGGGCTGTGTCACGGTAAGAGTAAGATTAATCTCTGACTCATATATTGATAAGGTTTAAGTTCTAGTGTCCAGCAAAAAAAGCATTCGTGAAGCTGATGGGTGTGTCAGGCAATCATCCTACTGATTGTAGACTCAATATGACTCTGTGGCAATAAGTGCTTTGGAATTAGGCTGACTTGGGTTTGAATCCTGGTTCATTGACTAGCCACGTGACTAGGGCAACACAGTGACTTCTGAGCTTCAACTCTGTGATCTATATAAACAAGAGTATTAACACCTACCTTTGAGGATGTGTGTTTTTCTATTTCACAGCTTTTTTTAGTCATTCTTAAATGCTTCTTCCATATAGAAGTTAAGATCACTTTATATACTAAGATAAAAGCTTGACTGCTGATTTCTAGTAAAAACTGGAACAGATTTTTCTATTAGTCTTAGAAAATTTGCGTGTGTATGTTTATAAATTTTCCCATCTAAGAAAAATTAGATTTTTCGATTGGTTCACATCAATAAGATTTTTTCTCGTAGAATCCATTTCTTTCTGGTTAATATATTCTTTAACATTTTGTAGTGTTTTTCTATTTTTTAACAGTTGAGAGCGGAATATATTCTGATTTACATTTCAAGTGGATATTGTGAATAGAGAAAAACTATTGGTTTTGATCTTGCATCCCACCATCTTACCAAAACTGCATATTAATTCTATCAGTTTCTTTATGTTAGAATATTGATTTTCTAATCCTGTCAGCAAAAGTGGTAGTTTTATATTTTCTTTTCAAAAACATTTGTATGTATTACTTAATTTTTATGTTTCATTGCATTCACTAGTACCTCTAAGAGAATGTGAATGACCGTGGGATAGTGGTCATCGCTCTCAAATATCTGATTTCAAATGAGATAAAAGATAATGTTGAGTTAAATTTGAGGATAATATGTCCTGTTGGTTTTGGCTACTTTTCTTCTCTTCCTATTTTACTTAGTAGTTTCATTAGGATTAAATGCTAATCTGATTTTTTTAAGGGCTAAAAAGCATGATGTGACATCTGAGTTTCCCTCCTTGAATTTGTAGGTGTAATGGATCTTGGTGGCAGAACTTTCTGTTGTTTATTCAACAGCTATCCCTTCTTCTACCGTTTTCTCCTGCACACAGAACTTTTATTATGCCCTAATCTCAAGAAGAGCAGCCTTTCTCATTCCTAGAGATTGTATCACCCCTGGATTGGTATAATGATGTTTCATTTCCTTTTGTCAGTATTTTCCAAGTCCAGGCGTGTGCCTTGGTCAAATCAATGAGACTTAAGGAGAATCCTTTTTCCCAGGTTAAAAAAAAATCTTCATGAAAAGAAAGCTTTTTCACCTCCACCTTTATTCCTGCTTGGTCTTTTGTGTAAGGACATGATTCCAGGAGGTTTGGCAACCCTATTCAAACTCCGAGGCAACAATTGAGAATGAAGAGCCAGTGCCCTAAGGCTGGTAGAAGAAAAGGGTAGAAAAAACTTGACGGAGATTCTGAGCAATGGAACCTTATGACTTCTTGTTCTGTAAGAAAGTACTCGTTCAAAATCCCAAATCCTGCATGATCCAATCACTGGCTTATCTCCCATTGTCACTGTGCTCCAGCAACATTGGGCTTTCTACTGTTCCTCAAACCCAACAAGGAGGTCCCAACTCAGAACATTTACTCCCTTTCCTTATGCCTTGTTAACCTTCCCAAGATATGTATGGCTTGCTTGCTTCCTCACTCTGTTCAGGTCTCTGCTCTGCTGTTGCTTCAACATGTAATAGTATCTCCCATCATGCTCTATTTCCTTATCCAGTTGTATTTTTCTTCATAGATTTATTACTATATGAATAACATTATGTATATGTTTTAATTACGTAAACTCCATGAGGACAAACACTTTTGTGGCTTTATTTATTGTATCTTAGAGTATCTAGAAAAGTACCTTGCATACAATAGGCACTTAATAAATAGTTGTTGAATAAATGAAAACATGTTTTATAAAATGATTTTTTCCTGTAAATGCACTCTTTATGATATCATTTGAATTACTTTTACTTTTCAGGTTTTCTCCACCCCTGTGTACACCAGTCTTCCTACCCTTAATAATTCTAGCATTTACTGGAAGAGTTTCATACTTTTAACTCTAGACTTTATTAGACTTTTCCTTATAGTATGTCTCCTCAGTTTCAAGGCTTTTTCTTATCATACCTTTTTATTACAAATTCCCAGTCAACGTATCTTTAGACTTTTGTTTCAGGCAAGGTTCATTGCTCACCACTGTTTCCTCTCCTTTTTACCATCAATATCATTGTCTTTCAGCTGAAGACGAGTAGGTGTACATTTGTAGTTCAGAAAGTTAGGCTTATTGCTTGTTTAATGAGGCAGAACACAGACCAAAGATACCATGGGGTGCCTTAGTAAGAGAGTGTTAGAAAGGACTCATAGAATTTGGACTTATGCTCATTGAATCGGGGGATAGTTTAAGGAAGTGGATTGGATGCTGCAAGGTGTAATTCTATTATTGGATATCTTATTTATTTATATTTTAAAAAAAGATTTATTATTTATTATTAGTGAGAGGGGAAGGGAGGGAGAAAGAGACAGAGAGAAACATCAATGTGTGGTTGTCTCTCATGCGCCCCCTACTGGGGACCTGACCCGTAGCCCAGGCATGTGCCCTGACTGGGAATTGAACTAGTGACCCTTTGGTTCACAGGCCAGCACTCAATCCACTGAACCACACCAGCCAGGGCTTATTTATTTATTTTTGTATTTTATTTCTCAATTAGAGTTTACATTCAATATTATTTTGTATTAGTTTCAGGTGTATAGCATAGAGGTTAGACAATCACATACTTTACAAAAGCGTCCCTCCTGATATTTCTAGTACCCACCTGGCACCACACATAGTTATTAAACTATTATTGATTATATTCCCTCTGCTGTACTTTACATCCCTGTGACTTTTTTTGTAGCTACCAATTTGTACTTCTTAATCCCTTCACCTTTTCATGCAGCCCCCCGCCCCCCTTCCTTCAGGAAACCATCAGTACGTTTGCTGTATCTATGAGCCTGTTTCAATTTTGTTTGTTTGCTTGTTTTGTTCTTTTGATTCCTTATATAAATGAATCCGTATGGTATTTGTCTTCCTCTGACTGACGTATTTCACTTAGCATACTACCCGCTAGGTCCATCCATGCTGTTACAAATGGTAAGATTTCATTCTTGCTGTGACTGGTGTGGTTCAGCTGGTTGGAGCGTCGTCCCATAGAAGGAAGAGTTGGGGGTCCGATTCTCAGTCAGGGTGCATACCCAGGTTGTCGGTTTGATCCCCATTTTGTGTGTATATTAGAGGGCAGCCAGTGGATGTTTCTCCCCCATATTGATGTTTCTCTCTGTCATTGATATTTCTCTCCCCCACTCTCTCTCTCTCTGAAATCAGTGGGAAAAAATATCCTTGGGTGAGTATTTAAAAAAATAAATTCATTCTTTTTATGCCCAAGTAATATTCCATTATATATATGTACCACCATTTTTTAATCTATTTGTTTATTGATGGGTACTTGGGTTGCTTCCATAGCTTGGCTATTGTAAATAAACACTGTAATGAACATAAGGGTGTATTATGTTCAAGTTCAAATTAATTAATTTGAACCACTAATTCAAATTAGTGGTTTGGGTTTCTTCAGGTATATTATACCCAGAAATGGAATTGCTAGGTCATAAGGCAGGTCCATTTTTATTTTTATTTTTTAGCAACTTCCACACTGTTTTCCATAGTGGCTGTACCAATCTACCTTCTGATTTGGCATCTTAATAATTCCTATCCACAGTGAGGGCAGACCAGGGTTAAGCTATAGGTGCAATTGATAAAGGAACAGCAGTCACTCATGTTCACTGGGAGAGGAAGGTGTCTGGTATTATGTGGTTTGGACAGTGTTCATGTTTTTGTCTGAGTTTGGGCGTGACTACAGTATGGTCTTGTTTTTGTCTTGACCATCAGACTGAGTGGCCTTGTCTGATGCTGATGTGCTCTGAGATTATTCATACTCCATGGGAGGATGCTAAGGCCGGGAGCTGCTCCTCTTCCTATTCTTCCATCTCTACATTTCTATTTCCTTCATTTGCTGTTCATTTAAATTGACTTATGTATTTTTCTCCTGTAAAGAATTTGGTTGGTGAACTACCTTAATTTTGCATGTTCTCAAATATCTTCCTTTCACTGTTACAGATAAATGGTGTAGGATTTTGAGCTTCATTCCTTCCCCTCAGTAGAAAGCAGATTATATTCCACTGAGCACTAGATTTTTAGTTGAAACTGAAGATACTTTTGAGGGTCATATTTTGCTCCAAACATACACATTTAGAGAATTATTTAAGGAATTTTTTTCCTGCTTGTCTTTTAATTAAATGTAGCTTTATGTAAAATAGAAGAGAACACTACGAAATTAACCCTGAGAGCTCGTCTGCTTATGCCAAGAGACCAGAGGCTGGTTTAATTGTGAAGCATAGAGTATTTAAAAAAAAAGTTTGTAATAACCTGAAACATAATTGTATTATTTTAATTCAAAATAGACAAGAAGAGCCCTTTTGAAACAGATATATAAGCAAAATTAAATTATAGGAGAAGCAACAAATGAAATGTTAATCCTACTGATACACCACTTATTTCTATGTGGAGAACATAATTAGATCAAAGTAGACATGGATCACAATGAGAGTATCCGCTCAAAGGGAAAAGCAAAGGTAGACTTTAGTAAACAGTTTAATTTTTAATTATGAAAAATAAAAATCATGGTCAATTTTAATTTAATATTGCCATCTTTAAAATGTATAGTTCTAAAAAAGATGCATGGACACGGACAGCAGCGCAGTGATTGCCGGGGGGAGGAGTATAAGAGGGATAAATGTTAATGGAAAAAATAAAATTAAAAATAATAAAAACAAATATAACTTCAGTACTATTATTACAAATAAAATGATCAATGTTTAATAAGTATTAAAAATATACATTCTAGTAATTAAAAATAAAATGAAGTAATATTTCAGGCAGGATAAATAAAGCAGAGGAACTTAAAAATTACCCTATTCAGTTAAAATAATTCTTTATTATAATTTCTAGAGTTTATCTTAAATTTTAATATTTGATATATAATGGGATAAATTTAAAAAGACATTTTAATATAATAATTTAAAGGTTTAGAAAAGTAATTGTCAGCTAGCAAAAAAAAAAAAAAGAAAAGAAAAGGAATTGGTGGAGCAAAGAGTATGCGAAGTCAGAAAGAACTGCGAGCATTTTTGGTCCATGGAATCATTTAACATTTTCCTTAAATGCATATTTTCTTTCTGCTTAGCCAGATTTTGAAGCTCATTTAATGTAGACATCATTATGAAGTATAAATTACAATAAAAAGAAATAAAATATATATTATAGTAGTAGTAAACTCAGCAGAAATTGTGTAGGTGTACAAATAGAAGACTGCCAAACATTATAAAGAATAAAGATTTAGTACATGAAGAAACTGAACATTGCTCTATTTTGAAAATATTAAATGTATAAAATATACATTCCCTGCAATCCAATTCATACATGTAATGAAATTAAAGTCAAATTAAACAAAATTTTGTAAATATAAAGAATTTTTTCTAAAGCTCACTTGAAGTAAGCAGTAGTAAATAAAATAAAAAATTAAAAATGTTGTTTAAGGAGGCCATCTCTATAGCTACTCTAGACATATGAACAAGCAAATTAATTCTAAACGGATTTCTGGTTTGAGAATAAAAACAGAACTCTAAAACAGAACAGGTTTTCTAGAAATATGTCTTTATATTTGAGATTTAATAAGTATTGAAGGAAACACTGCAAAACTAGGAAGGTAAAGGAGGATTACTTAATAAGTGCAGTAACTGATCAAATTTATGGAAAGATGCACATAAAACATCAGCATAAGCTGTCAGTTTTTACAGGAGGATAATTCTCAATTTTTTAAGATTGGGAAATCATGAAAGGATCTATGATTATGTAAAGAGTGAAAATTGTCCAGCAACACTTTAGTCAAGAAAAAGATTCAAGAAATATTTGCAACAATATAATGAAGCTATTTTTATAATGAGTTCATAAAATTAATAAGAGAATTATTAAAACCCAACAAATTAATGCCAAAAGCTATTTGTTACATCCCTAAAAATGGAAATAAGATAGCTATGCAACATTAAGAAGGATACACAAGTAAATTATAGAGTATCTTCTTGATAAACAAACAGGAGGCCTTTTAAAATAATGGTAAAGATAATTCGGGAGCCACAAAGAAAAATGCTTGAGGCGCAGTGATAAATGGAAATGCAAGACACAAATTGTATGCACTCTTACCATAATAAGGTTAAAAAATTGTCTGAAAACACAAGAAGGGAATATACACACACATTATAAAAATTGTGTAAAGACAGCAGGATGTTTAATTTTTACTCTACTTGAAAAACCCTGTCATCATTTTATAGTTTCTAAAGTGAAGAATAAACTTAGAAAGTTAAAAAATAAGAATGTGCAGAAGTTCATGTACTTTAAAAAGCAAAGAAAAAAGTAAAAAATTTTTATAGTTATTTTTATTCTAGAAGGTTTTACTATACACATAAATATATTTTTCTCTTGAATATTATGTTAAATATCAATTTGGTATAGATATTTTTATTGTGCAAGAAAATAAAGATATCTTTAGGAATGGATGATTAAGTTGTTAAACATATATTTAGCACTAAGGGGATAATTACTTTGTGTTTCATTTGAACTAATAATCTATGGTATAAGAATGGGCTATTTTATTTAGGATTTTCTGTGACGTACCGTTGGTGTCAAACCTGGTTGTGGCAGGCGTTCCTGCTTGTCTTTCTTTATGCACGCCTAGCATGCCCCTCGCAGAGCCAGCCCCCGCTCTAGACCCACCTGATTACGCTCCTGTGTGAGGACCCACCGCACAGTTCGCTCTTGGGTTTGCTTTCTTGTTCTGTGCCCTATATCTTGTGTCATTCAGCTGGTCTGAACAGGAGAGAATCATAGAAATGAAACCCAGTGAAACATGGCTCCATCTAATCTTATATCTTTTTCTTTTTCTTTATGTTTTTCACATGTCCTGGCGTCCCTCGGGGTGCTGGGTGATAGGCACTGGTTGATGTCTACGGAAGTTGGGCTGAGCTTCTCTGCAATACAGATTAATCCAGATACTAAGTAAGGGAGCCTAAGTCTAAAGTCCGCAGTGGTAAATCAGGGAGAGGCTAAATCCAGGAGGGAGTTTGGGAGGTAGAGAAGACGTCTGAATTCAGATTAGGGAGCTAGGAGGTATGCTTGTATAAAAACAGGTTCTAATCAAATGGGAGGATAGGGCTAGAGAGCTCAAGAGGCAGAATAAAGAATGAAGACACTTGACGCATGTTTTTATTTATTTCACAAGTATTTTCTGGTTGCCTGGCCTGGGCATACCCGAGACGGGGCTGGGGAGAGAGTGACGGTCCCCGGGTGGTGGAGTGTGAGAGCCTGAACAGGGGGTGTGCTTCGAATGGACAGGGAGTTAAATGAGCCGCTTCAGAGATGGTGTGTGCCCTGGCAGTGGGACTGGTCCTCTTGGTTGGCTCTCCCTTTCAAGAAAGGTTCAGACCACACTAAAAATACTTATCATGGCTTCAGGAACGATGACAAAGATTTCTTTGTGCACACAGCAATCCGGATCTTGTTCTGCTTTGAGAGATGTATGTTGGGAATCTGTATATGCTAATGATATAATTACCATTATTTTCTGATAATGTTCAATGTACTGGAGTGTGGTCATTTATATATACATTAATGCAAATAGACCTTTTCAATAGCTAACTTTCAAGGATTTTAATAGACATTTCTCAGGAAAGAAGTGGTATGTGTCAAAGGTGCTTTCCTTTAGCATATTTTGCAAAGAGATATGCTGATCAAATAGCGAAGAGAACAGTGACTCATGAATCTCGATCTCAATTACATCTGTTCCCAGTGACAGATTATCCAAAACAATACAGGCTGAAAGAGAAAATGCGAAATCACAAACTGACATTAGTTTAGAGATGAACTGGATATTGAGATGTATAAAAGTTTTGATGTTCCACCTGAGTTAGGCTTTTGACTGACTCTAAAGGAATATGAAATTAGGCTGCTCCTCTTCATTTTTGGTGACTTGGCCATTTGAAATACTTGCTGGTGCACTTGGAGAATAATTAAGAATTATAGCTCCTTAAAGTACTGCTCACTTTGATGCCAATCTCCTTGTGCCACCGTAGTTAGTCTGAGCACTTTACCTGACTCTGCTCAGGACTTGTGTTTTTTTGTTTTTTTTTTAAACATGGTAGCTCTAACTCTAGGCGTTGACTAATAATGATGACAATGATGATGGTGACAACAATAACTAAGGCCACATTTCTTTAGGACGTATTTCTCCAGCAGGAGCATTTCAGCTTAAGCCTTCCTGTCACTTTCCCACTGCGAGTGGGGGAGGACAGATGGCCTGAGGCTTGCCGTTTGGGAACAGTGTGTAAATTGTGGAAGAAATGAGTTTTTATTGCTGGATATATATTTGGTAAAACCGGAGCTTATCTACCATGTCTTCCAGGAAGTAAAAGTCAGGATTAATTTTTAATGGGAAGATTATACTTTATGAAAAAAATTTTAAGGAGGTATAACAAATTAGTAATAAGATAGTGCATGTATAACAGTAAGAGCTTCTATATGCTTTTGAATTTATCTTATTGAGTTGATTCTTACAAGTCCTGTGGAGAAGATATGAAAATCTCAATTGAATTGTTATAATTTACAGCGAGGGAACCAAAGTGTAGAGTGACTAAGTGATTTTGCTGGTGCAAGGGACCAGGCAGAAAGACCTGCTTGCTGGGGGCCCCAAGCTAGCATGTGAAAATCATATTTAAAACAAAACAAAGCAAAACAAAACAAAACAAAACAAAAAACAAAACAAAAAATGAATAAAGAATATCTGGTTTTCATGTAACTCTATCAATTTCTCTTTTGTTTCACTGAGTCTGTAATACAAGTCTTTCATACCCATTCTCTGGGGACTACCCATACTTCCCATGGTCACCTTGGCTCTTCACCACATTCTGAGTGTCACTGGCACCTGCCCAACCTCTACAGTCTTGTTCTCTCAAACTTAACTCTCACCACACCTATTTCTCCCCCTCACTGAAGTTTCCATGATTTATCTCTGAGATATTCCTCATCACTTTCTTCTTCTTTCAATTTATTCACTCATCTTGGGATATTTTTCTTTTTTACATTTCCTGTGAATCCATAGCTCAATTATTCTTTTGTCAGTCATTTCAGTGCCTTTTTATCAATCTGCAACAGCTACCCAATAGATTATTAACTCTAAATCAGTGTAGGTGGAAGTCCCCCTCCCCTGATTCTTTCTAGCTGTCAATCTATTTTCTTAACTCTGTCTCCACTTGCCATCCCTGTTTTCTTCATTCTAATTTACTTCTCAAAGAAATGCAATCTTCTTTTACCCTCCTCATTCATCTGAAGCCAACCTTAGCAAAGGCTTCCTTGTTGACAAATGCCATACATAGATACTTTTAGATTTCAGTTTTCTTTTGGTCTAATTTGAACTTTCTGCACAGCTGTGGTCTTCTGGGCACATGGAACTTAACCTACTGGCATTTATGGTCAAGGGGTGAGGACTGACCCTGGAGAAGTGGAATGTGATTCAGGCTGCAGAGAGAGATACTGAAGCTGTGTAAGTAGGTCCCAGACTGACCTGGAGGGTTGTAGGACATGAGGAAGGCTTTCCCATGGAAATGATGTTTATGCTGAGCCCTGAGGGGTGGACAGCATGGCTGCCATTGATCTATCACACTTTATAAAACTACAGTTATAAATTGTAGACCTGTTTCCTCTCTGGTGGTGAGAGTTCATTGAACATAGACTTGCTTATTCCTTCTTGTATTGCTCATCCCTGGTGCTGTGGCTCACCAATTGCAAAAGAGTAATAAATCAATGAATAATCAAAATTAATGCATAGGTGATGCTTATTTTTAATAATACTGTCTATGTATAATTCTTGCATTTTGAATCATGAGCTATATGACATTTTTGGATGATCCTAATATCTACAAAACACTTTCGAAGACGCACAGTCCTAGAAGGCTGCAAATATTCATAAACAGTACCCTCTGTTTTGATGAGATCCACTGCAATCTTTCCTACATAGCACTTGGCTTTAATCTTCTCTATGTGCAATTAATTTAATAGGTCAGTGCCCTTGGGCTTTGGAGCCTGGCTGTTTGGTCTCGGGCAGTAATCATCCCAAGGGAATGGCCTCATGCCACTGGACCGTGGGTACTCAGACACAAAACATGTTCCCCCTGACGTATTTCTCCTCCATTGTCCTCAAGCATCTTGTAAACAATAACCGTTACATATAATGTGCCTTCTATGTACCACACACCATAAAAGTGTTTTGTTAATGTTATCTGTTCTCAGACCTCAAGTAGTTCTATCAAATAGGCATTTTATAGATTAGTAAAACGAGACACAGAGAAGTTAAGTAAGTAATACCAGACACATGGCCAGTGGCGGTGGGAACTTGAGCTGATAGATCTCTGACTCCAGCCTCATCGCTCTCCATCTCTTCAAATTCTGCACTGCTCTTTCCCTGCAGGGAGCTGATCCTGGCTTTCTAAGGCTTTGTTTGCTGTTTGGGAGACTAAGTGTTCAGGAGGAGCTAAAATGATTTAATCTTCATTCATTCATTCATTTCACAAAATGTTTTGTGTGCACATGTCATGCCATGTATTGAGATTCCATAAAGATGGATATCACATAACCTTCATCTTCAATGAACTCACATGTGCAAGGGAGGAGACATCAATAAACAAGTTGCTGCTTTCCAGGAGATAAGGACCACCACCAAGACATGTACAGGATAAAGCGAAACCGTAGTGAGCAGGACTTCTTCTTGGGTCAGTAGGCATTTGGTAGGTTCTTTATACTCACTGGTCCATGGACCTCTAACTATAGCCCTGATGTGCTGGATTATGCAGCTAGACTTGTCAAACCAAAAGGCAACTGGTTTAAGTGCCAAGGAGTTATAGCTTATCTTGCAGTGGTTAGAACTCTTAGGGCCTCACTCTATAGATTTATGATTCTAGCTTCCTCCACTGGTAGGATGAACAGGGTGGTCAAACTTTGGCTAGAAAGGACTCTTCTGGCGTGCTGTGAAGTACACACTGCCGTTTGTACTCTATCTATCCTTTCTCCTAGTGTTTGGGCACATGCCCAACAGCCAGAGCCAACCATGTTGGGTGTGGCACGATTGCTGACCTCATAAGGAGACACACCCCCATCACCTGACAGCTGTTTGGGTACCTTTCCAGGAAATCTAGGGCTTCATGCAATTAACAACCTTTCGGTAAGTTCCCATGCCACTGGACCATGGATACAAACGTGTGTCCGAATTGGGATTTAGTCACCTCATTAGAACTTACTGTGCTCCCTTACACTTGAAGTTACAACTAAAGCTCTTTAACTTGGTCAGGGAAATGGGAGCATACCTAGACTTTTCTATTTCAGACCAATTCCTCCTCACCTTGACTCTCTCATCTCTCATTTCTCTCTCTCTCTCTCTCTTTTTCTTTTCCCTTCTCTCCCCCATCTATCTCTCACAAACACACATACACACACATTTAAGTTCAGTGGTTGCTTGTGGACCTCAATATGGCAAAAACAACAACAACAACAAAAGCTCTAAAATTGGTTTCCAATTTGAGTCAGTATTTTAGGGTAGCATGGAAAAGGACAAGAGAAGTGAATGTGAGTGTTACTTGTACGTAACCAAAGTTGAGGTCAAACCAGGGATGTCAATATGGCCTTAAACTTTGGATTTCACCTTGGCAAATTCTTGGTTTTCAGGAGTTAACACCACGGGCTACGTTAAAAGTAGCCCGAACGTCACTTCTTATTCAGTCTGAGTGTTCTCACTTCCCTAATTACCCTACAAGGCTCCCAAGATGAATGAAAACATGTTCATCTAGAACTGCCCCCTTGACATGTTCAGAATTCTCAAATGAAGCTATTCATTGAGGCAGGACTTGGCAGTGTTTTCCATTTCAGGTTTGCCAAATGGGTAAACCGAGGGCATTCATGTAGGTTACCTATTCATTAGGAAGAAAGCCTTTCTCTGTTCTGGCTCATTAGTCTCTTCTGCCTCCCCAAAGCACTTGAATAAAAGGCATCTTTTCTTTTTTACCTCAGCTGGGTTCCCAACTTCTTTTGTAGTCCTTTTTATCAAAGGGAAATTTACAGGTCAGTATTTCAAAGAGCAGGCATTATTTCTAGGTGCTATACAGAAAAAATAATTAAAGTTTATTACTCAAAAGCTGTTTCTCTTTGGCTTCACTTTAGATGCTGTATCATTAACAAGGAAAGTGTAAACATTAATTTAAAAATACATTAACGAACCTTACACTTCGTTAAAGACTAGCCCAAGTTAGGCACCATAAGAGATGTCAATATGTCCTTCGGAAGATTGATAGTGATTTCTGGCTTTTGTCATAATGTCAGGCACACAGAAGGTACTCAATGGATATTTACTGCATGAAGATGTAAATCTTATCCTCTACATTGTTTCATAAGTGAGAAAAGCTGAGTAGATTTCCAGAGAACATGTTACAGAGTGTATTTTCTTCTTAGTTAATAAATGCTGGTAGAGTTTAATCTGATGATAATAAAATATTATTTAGGACATCTTTGTCAAAAGATTACTGTTTTGTATGGCTCACCGTCCTTGGGGTTTCTTTTATAACAGTGATACTACATAGAGATTTAGGCTCTTCACTCCTCCCACTAGTACCTCCTAAGAACACAGCGGTATCTTGAAAAGTTCACATTGCAAATGACTTGAGCTGCATGCCTGAACTCTAAATGGGCGAAGTGCGTGTAGAATGAAGTTTTGTTCCCTGGTTATGGTGTTGGGTTCCTTGGGACACTTAAGAAAAAGCACGTAGAATTCAAACACAGCAAAGGGCACTGGGGAAATGCCTTCTCCGATGGCCGATACACTGTTTCTTTTGAAAACAGCTGTGCTTTTTGGTTATTAATTCTGTGAAAATTAAAATGAAATGTGTGAACTGATGAACGATCCTTGGATAAGCCTAATAACCGTGGAAGTGCTCCACTGTCTGCGCAAAACTCCCTGTTCTAATTTGCTGAAGTTATCACGGGACTCTTGAAAAACAGCCAGTGACTGAAGATCCAATTTGTAGCCCACTCATTTCCTACCTCATGCATTTTTGATACGACTTTCCCCCAAAAGGTGTTTGCGAATACCTAACTATACTTTAAGTTACCCATGTGAGTTTTATCCAGACCAGATCATGCTAATTGCAGAATATATTGCCTTAAAATGAAGACTCTTTTGGAAACTGTAGCTTAATGTGGTGAGGGGATTTGCATACATAATTTGGGAGATAGGAGAAAATGTAGTTGACTTACTAAAGAACAACACTTACAGGCACTGAATTGCTTTCTCTCAAATTGTATATAATACACCTTAATAGGAATAAATTATTTTTCAAAAGTTTTAACTGAAAAATAAGATAACTTTAAGCTCTAAGTTGTTGGGATAGCAGAACATTTAAAAATACTTATTGAAAATGTTGCCTGATTAATAAAAGAAATATAATACCTAAAACTCAAACCTCATGTCTTCATTTTAGTATTATAGAATTATCGATGCATAGAATAAAAATAACTAAGGCAGATTGCAAAGTTCTTACAATCCTATACATTTAATTTCCAAGGAAGTATTTAATAATCTTCTAATTTCATTTTTTAAAATAATAAAATGTGATTAGAGCTGCCTTTTTAAGAATTCGCCAGGCACAGAGAAGCAGAAAATGGAGCAGACTTCCTCTGACCCCTAATGAGCCGTGGGATCCTGGGCAAGTCGCTGCTTCTGTATTTAATTTGGAAGATCCAAGCCTAGTCGTCTACAAGATACATCCTAGTGAATGGGGGAAAGACACTGCTGAAGAGATATGTGTCTGTCTGAAGTCTTCCACTGAAGCATATTGTCCAGTAGGAAGGCAACATGTAAGAAGCGATCAGGGCTCTGCCAGCCCCTGTCTTTGGGCAGGGGAAGATGGTGTACTTGATGGAGGTCCAGTTCACTTTGTTCTAGTACCATGCCTGAGAAGCTGCCTTGAGATGAATAACTCAGTCTTCACAGATGATTTACCTAGCATGGTTGGCACTTAACAAGCATTTGCTGAAATGTAAACATGCAAATAGACTAAAGAAATAACAGAGGATTGTACACCAGAAAGTATAAGAGACTAGTCTCATTCTGTTGCTACTTGACCAGTGTTCTGGACTGGCTACTTAAACACTCTGCCACTAACATTCTGCGATTTAATTGTTTCACATATCAAGATTTTAAGCAGAGCTTGATACCATAGAAAGCATTTCCCTTTGCTCTAACTGGACCGGAGTGACAGCTTCCTGCTGTGGTTGTGTCCCTGCATGTGAGTGTCCAGGGCAAAATTCATAGGCCAGTAGAAGCTACTCAGAAATAATAGGAAAACCCATTTTTGGGTGGACCAAACCTTTCTTTGAAAGTTGTTGCAGTTAGATTGTAAAGAGCCAGAGATATGGAGGAAAAAATGATCAAATGTCGGTTGCAAGCCTTTTGAGCTAGTTGACCTTGGGTCAGTCAGTTCCCTTATCCATAGCGTAAGAATAGTTATGGGTTGTTTCAAGGACCTCAAAGAAACTACACAAAGAAAATAGTATGTTGCCTGGCATAGTATTGATTTTTCATAAACAGTGACTATCCTAACTACTATATTTACCGTAATGTGAGGTTTGCCCTTAATTATAAAAAATTTAAAGACATATTTTTTTATCTTTCTACCACCAGTTACACAGTTATTTTAGTTGTTTCAGTTGTTAATAACTGTTTTGAAAACAAATATTTTTTATTAAATATGACTCTAAAGCTTTAATGGTTATAGATCTTTCAGCAGAAGTTAGATTTTAGGAGAAAATAAAATTCGACTTAGAGAATGCCATAATATACACAGATATAATTCTGACAAGAGGACATTGCAAAAACTACGACAACCTTAAAAACTATTTTAATGCAGAATATGGTTAACAGTTTGGGTAAACACGTACCAGTAAATTCAAAGTGCCCACTGATGTTTCTCACTGACAAATAGACTCCTGGAGGCCACTATTTTTAAAAGGACAAGTTTTGATTTCCTTTCTAGAGACTATAGAAGCCAGTCCTTTTTCCCTGCATGTCCCTTAAAAATGCCTGTACAACATACTATTGTAAACATCTCCCCAAGGGCTAAGCGCGACAGTGCCGGTAGGCCCTTGCTCTTGGTTGGTGGGCATTAACCTGCATGTGGTCTTGGATTAAAAGCAATGAAAAGCTGGCCTCTACTGGCCCTGTCCACCTGCATTCTGAGAGTTTATGGTCCTTGAATACATTTTGGGTTTGAGGAGCGATTCATTCTCACCTGTTGAGTTGGCAAATGGAGAATTTAACCTCTTAAGCCCTGAGCTCTGTCCTCGGCTGTCCCAGCCGTTTCCCCGAGTTCTGGAGAAACGGGTTGGACAGTACTCAGAGTAACACACAAGGATGCAGTGGGGATGGCAGCACTTTCCGACCTAGCACTTCCAGTGTATTTGTCTTTCTTAAACTCTTAGTATCTTTTATGGAACGTCGGTTGGTAATCAAATATTTTGGTTGAATTTCCTTAGCATTTATTAGTTTTAAATTGTTTCAGTGTTAAGAGATTTTGTTTATATTTACCATGGATTCAGTTCTGTGTGTACTTTTTAAAAAAATTTTGTATTAAGTACCAAAAATTGTTTTCTTACTATTTGTATTGCAGAATTTTTGTATTTGGGGAGAGAACTAAATATAAAAGTTTTTGTCAAAGAGTTCTTTTTTGTTAAGATATGATTGACATATAATATTGTATTAGTTTCCTGTGTACATGATTTGATACATGTTTATACTGTGACGTGATCACCACAGTAAGTCTAGTTAGCGTGCATCTACACACAGTAACAAATTTGTCTCCTTGTGATGAGATCTTTTAAGATCTACTCTCTTAGCAACTTTCAAATATACATTACAGTATTAACTGTAGTCACCATGCTCTACCTTACATCCCCAGGACTTACTTATTTTCTAATTAGAAGTTCATACCTTTTGACCATGTTCAAAGTTCTTGAAGGGGTTATTGAAAGGAGAAATTTTTTGCCTTTTATAGATGGTGGATAAGCAATAATTAGATACTTCCCAAGGACTTAAAATTAAGAGCGAAGATACAGCTCAGAAAGATAAACTATTAAAGCAGAATGCAGTACATAAGAGCTGAACTTTGAAAACCTTAACGAGAGTTTTTCCCAGCTGGAGAAATACCCGATTGAATATATTCATAAAATAAAGGCAGTGCCAATCATTAGAAGGCAGTGTGGGAGCAGGGAAGGGAGAGGGAGCAGAGAGAGGTATCCATCAGCAATAGAACTTAGAAAGGAAAGAGTCAGAGTGTCACATCTTCATGCCGATCATTCAATAACTGGTTGTTTTAGAGGATGATAGGTCTGGCCAAAGAGCCAGATAATAGAATTCCATATTCAGGATGAATGACCACTGAGCTGGTAGACACTGTAAACCATCCTAGCCTAATGCTATTACCCTTTCAAATCCTGTAACAAACGTGCCTGGTTCTGATCCCAGTGCTCACTGAGAAATATTAACCTTAATATTTGACACCTCATGCAGATGTGTCCACAGGGAAAATGTGTGCTGGTCCTGACCTCCTCAGTTCTGAAACAGTTTTATTTCTTGATATACATTAAAAGAGTCAAGTTGCAGTGCAATTCCACCACTTTGAGTTTGGTGAGCTTTGTAATTTGAACAGGCTCCTGAGAAATGATTCACTGCTGTAGTGGGCTCACATTTCTGAGCCCGCGGAGCTGGGGGGCTTGTCCTTGTCGATCTGCTGCCAACCCAGGAGGCTTCTCCCGGTGACACACTCACCACCTGCCTGTGATTCCATTTTAAGTGTCATCTTACCTAATCATTTTAAAATAAATAAACAGCTCTTTTTTCCTTATGGTTTAATTCACTCTCTTCTATTAAAAATGCTGCACAAGTAGCTTTATTGTTCTGAAATTCAGTGGAGATCAACAAGCCAAAATTTTATGTATAAATATTTTCTCTTTCTTCTTTCTCTTCTCTCCTTTCCTTTTCTTTCTCCTTCCTTCCTTCCTCCCTCCCTCCCTCCCTCCTTTCCTTCCTCCCTCCCTCCCTCCCTCCCTCCCTCCCTTCCTTCCTTCCTTCCTTCCTTCCTCTTTATCTCTTTCTTTTCTCTCTTCTTTCTTCTTTCTCCTTCTTTCTCTATTTTTCTTTTCTTTCTTCTACATGCAGTTTTGAACACCACTGGGTACCAAACACTATTAAGTACTAGGAATTTTAAAAAACCTTATAATTTTGTAGGAAAAAGAGGCATTTAGTCGCATATGCAGTAAAAGGCTAAATGTATTTTTCATTTGTAGCATAAATTCAACTGTGGATATACTTATATGTTATGCTTTTCTTTATGAGAGCACTATTTTGGGTTTTGTGGAAGATGCAAAAAGTGTAAGGCTTGGCCTCAAGTTACTATAATATTAAATGTGTAGGAAATGTAAGAAAAACGACTCTAGGCAGAATGTGAAAAATCTTATGTGAATTGTTCAACTGTTCTTATAGGCAAGAAGAGATAACACTTCTAGCTGAAGTATTCTGGGATATGGTGTGTGGTGTTAGGTTGTGCAGTAGGACTGTATGAACTGAGTTTAAATTGAATGAAAAGCTATATCAGGGAACTGAGCTTAAGGAAGGGTTGTGGGGAAGATAGCATAAGCAAAGAAAGCTGGTCAGAACTGATTAGAGATGACATTCCCTCAAGCACAGAACAGCACACATGGCAAGGTCTGGAGGACCTAGCACGGACTTAGGAGCTGTGGTATAGTCTAGAATGAAATGCTAAGGCTGGCTTGGCTGGATAGCTAGGTTGAAGCCAGAGCCAAAAGCAGTTCCCTTGGGTAGCTCTGAGAGAATCTTGTTATTCCCAAAAGCATTCGAAGAAAATTAGACCTTTTTAAATTTCTTTTTTTTTTTTTCTGGACATAACCCTGAGGGATCTAGTCAGCTATACCTCAAAGTCTTGTTCACTTGACAGAGTCCTCAGCCACCCAACTCTCCTCCCTCTTCATGCCTGAGGATAGTCCGGTAACTTCAGGGGTTGGTATTTGTGAGGAACGATGTGTACATCGTTAAGCTAGTGCACAGGGTAAGTGTGGTTGTTAAGACAGCAGAGGCAGGGACTTGTGAGAGCCTCCATTCAAGTTAAGGAATTAGAAGTTAATTCATATGACAATGTGAAGAGTTGATCAGAAGCTGTATTTTAGGAATAGTATCCTTACAAAAGCATATCTGGATACAAGAAGACATTTGTGAGTATATTACAACATTTTTGGAAGCAGTGTGGGAAAGATCAACTCGGATAATTGTGCTTTATGTGAAAGGTCATCCTCATGGGTCATGGTGGTGATAAAACTAACAGAACTTGGCAGTCATTTGACTGTGGACAACAAATGAGAAGCAAGAGGCGTGTAATTCAAAGAGCTTGAGTCTAGGCCATACGCCAACTTCTGTAAAAAAAAAAAAAAGTGCCATTAGCAGACTTAGGGAAATAAGCAAGTGCACAAGAGGTTTGGAGATAAAATTTTTATATCTGAGCAGTCTCATGTTTCACAGCTGAAAGTCAGCCTGTATAGCCCATTGACCAATGGGAGGAGTCCCTTGGTTCAACTTTATAATAAAGTATATGTTATTTTCCCTCACTCTTGGAAAAGTGAGTCATCTACTCAACCATATATTGGAATTCTAAAGGGCATTGTTATTTGCCCCAGGTTATGTTGAAAGTCAGTGAGATTCAGACTGGATAGAAAACATCCTGTGTTTTGTCTAAGGAAAAAAACTGCATAATTTTAAAAGTCCAAATATCCATCCATTAGAAGCTTTGCTCAAGCCATATATCAAAAGTTGCTTTGTTCTATAAAAATGGCGGTCATTTTAGTTTGGAGTTTGAATTTTAAAAATATAATAGTATTTGCACATCTATCACATGTCTAAATTGAAACAAATACATTTAATCATGATTCAAGAAGTCGCAAGTACAACATTAAAAAATATTTAAGTTGCTGAACAAATCATTTGACTAAGTCATATATTCCTCTAAGAAGCATCTTATGTTTACTGAGAAGAAAAACTGCCCTACCCAAATATTTTCTATCTTGATAATGTACATACAAGTCACATTCAGAGGGTTTAAAAAGTAAAGAACTGCAGATCCAATAAATTCTAATCCATGGCAGAAGACAAAGCATCCTTCACCTTCTGTGGGGCATGCTTCATGAAGTTGGTAGTTAACAGGCTCTACATTATATCTTAAGAGAAAAATAGAAGACTTTTTTACAATATGAATGCTAATCCTGGATCTGTAATCTCCCAAATTCCTTAGTCTGTTACTTCCAGAGAATCTAAGCATGGCTCTTCAGACTCTTCTAGTTCTATATTTGTATGATTTTTAATTGAATATGTGATCACTCATATTTTTGTTTTGTCTGTAATAAGTACATTCTGCATTATGATTTAGCAGGAAGGCAAAAAAGAAAAAAAAAGAAGGCTCTTGCCTCTTTGAAGAAGTCTCAGTAGTTTATAATGAAACTTCTGACATATCAGATCTCCAAAAATTCCAAGCAATGCTTAAACTACATACCCTAAAATAGACCAGATAGGATATCCCTGAAGCTTGTCTATTTTCCACCATTCCATTAGGAAATAATATATCTTGCATTGTGCCTCAGTTATAAAATAATTTTATAATCCCTGATACATGAAGAAAATTATGAGATGATATTTTATGAAATGAAAAATGATTAGTGATGCAGTGTCAGCCTCATGACCCAGTAGTATAACTTGTTCCTGTGTTCAGAAAATAAAATAGGCTGTACTTCTTTTTCAGATTACCTTAACTCTGAGTCTTATGAAATGCTTTAGTGTGAGAGACAGTTACATGCTAAAAGGGAAGGGAAACTTTAAGTGAGACTTTAACTGAAAAATAATTGTACTTAAAACCTTAAAGAAGAGTGTAGATGGGGTTGAATTTGTTACCATGTAAGCAAAAGCAACTTTTGGTGTTGAAACTCAACATGGTCTCTGAATGCCACGTCAAAGGAAACAGTGTGTTGTGTGAGCTGTGCTAGGCATTTCAACAATGCATTGCCTCACTTACTCCTAACAAAAGCTAGATATGATTAGCCTCATCTAGAAGGTAAGGAAATAGGAGCCCAGAATTTAAGTAGTCTAAGTCCACTCTGAATAACAGGTGGCAGATCTATGCTTTCAACCCATGACTGACAGCCAACTCCGCGATCATTTCAGTGCCTGAGACAGCATTCAGGTGGGAGGCCAAGAAGTGGGCTAGGAGCCTATCACTCCATGAAGCTCTCTGGGTGACTTATGGGCCAGTCGGACAAGGAGGCATAAATGTAGGAGCCAGGCCTAAAGAGTTACGCTCATCTAGGTCACCCTTTTATTTATGGCATTTTCCAGAGAGACTCAAGATCATGTCTTGGTACCAGTGAGTTTTTGGCTTTGTGGTTTTCAGATGAGGATGGGGATGGGGATGTGTGTGCCACCCAAAGCACATGAAGACTGTCCAGGCTGTACCTGCGCATGACGACGTTCAGGAGGGTCAGGTTCCAGATCCTTGACTTCCCTGCAATCTTCCTTAAAATTGGTCTGTGGTTCAGATGAACTACGTTCCCCCCATCTGCATTCTCAGATTCCATTTTACCACTCTGCAAAATAAAGGCTTATATTACCCACCCCTAATTTTACTACGGTATGTAATTCTAAAGAGTTAAAAGCACTGGAACACCAAAGAATATTATTGATTGACTAGATAATGGAGACTTCCCTTCAGGAAATCATTTCTACAGATTTAATGAAGCTAACTCACTGCTCTAAAACATTTAAACAATGAAAGTTCTGATATATGGTGACAGAAGAAGATTTGACTTTTGGTGGTAGGCACACAATGCCATGTACAGATGATGTACATTGTATAGGTACACTTGAAACCTTTATAATTTTATTAACTAATGTCACCCTAGTAAATTTTGTTTAAAAAATAAAAATAAAAAAATTTTAAGGGAAAAAAGTTTGTACTTTCACAAAAAAAGTGAAAGTTGTGTCTGAAATACCAATACATTATCTTTTTTTTTTTGCAGAGTTTTATTTAGCATTCTGATGTTTCTTTCCTTTATTCTGAAAGTGGGAGAGAAATGATAGTACAGGTATTGATAATACAACCAGCATATAAGCTTCCCGTTTGTTGTTTCATTGGAAAAGCAAGTGCTCAGGGCATAAACGTCAGCAATTTTGAGAAAGCTAGTATTAATTATAAGGAGCTCAAGGGGAAATAGTAGATATTACTGATGGGAATAGTAGACACAAAGGGCTGAATGCATGAAAGGGTTTGGGTTTACTAGGGGGAATTTCTACATATTACACCCATAGGTTCCAAAAAGCATAAAAATCTGTCCTTTCAAAAACAGTTGTGGGAATTCCAGTATTTTTATAAAAGGATATAGATGTTAGCACAATGGTTCAGTATGCTAAGCCCACATTCAGACCCAGTAAAAAGCTATTTATGATTCTGAGTTCTCATATTTATGTTTTGTTCACAAAACATTCATTGAGGATACTACATGGAAAGCACTGGAGACATTGCAGTCAACAAGATAAATCCCACTCACAGATCACAGGAGAGACATAGCAATCTTTCTAGTTAAATAGAATTGCTATAAAAGGTATCTGTGCATTTTTATCAGAATTGCTTTAACTAATTGCTTCTTTATGTTAGACCAATTATAAGCATTCTTTAATATGTGAATCTATCTTCTGAATAATTGTCTATGTCTCAAGTTCCTACCCAGGTACTCAGAATAAGGCATTAATAAGTTAAGGAAAGGTTTAAAATATTCTGCATTTAATACCACATTGAATTAGTGTATAAATCATCCAGTTGGATGAAAAATGTTAAATGCCTAAATTACTAGGCAAATATTGCCTCTTTCAATATTTAATAGCACCCCAGATATTATATTAAACTGTCATTCTGCTGACATAGTCCAGTCATAGCGTGGCTGTGTGGCAGTCAGTGAGTGGCTGTGTCATTGCCCAAGCCTCTGGTCGGATCTTGTCTTACTGTTCCCACCGCATTGTGCAAGTGCAAAGACCCCTCTTCTTGCTCTAATGAGCGCCCCAAGACTTGTGAAGACACCACACTCCTGTTGTTGACTTTGGATTGATGGTTCCCTGATAGAACAGACCTCGCTCTATTGATAGGAAGCTGCTCCTCCTTGTGAAAGGGATTCTCCATTCAACGGTTGTGACCTGGCTCCAGTTGCAGTGCCAGCCCGCACCATAGAGAAGTAGAAGCTAAGCATTAGACCCCTCACTTGTGTTACATTAGGATTTGAAACTTTCTTTGGTCAGCAGTCTTCAGTTGAAGAGAATCTTGTCCATTTGAGGTGCCTTTATAAAGACTACGAGCTGACAAATCACGTATTCTTCTATAGCCAAGACACTGCTTTCTACGCAGCCAGTTGTTTAATATGCATTTTACACTATAATTAATACTAGCGATCACTTATATGACAAGGGTCTATAATCATGAACATTGCACACAGTTCATTTGTGAAGAAAACTCTTTATTTCAGGAGGTTAAATCTTGAGAGTTCTAACTTGTATAAGTTGTGGGTGAGATGATTGGCCAGGATTGCCTGTTTCACTTGCCGTGTTCATCTTGTAGAACTTTATTGGGGATAGAATAGCCTGTTGTTTGGTGGAAGTAGATCACAGAGGAAGACATAATAGATTTTTAAGACACAGTTATTATATAGGACACATTTCCTGGTTTTCTGACAAGAATGAAAGATTATTTTAGCACAGTCATATCAGTAACAACCATGGCTTAACTGTATATTATAGTTGTTTAAAAAGAAACTAGAAGGGAAAATACTGTCTGGAATGGAATTCATAGAAAACTCTTACATAGTCAGTTTCCAGAGTTCAGCTGCAAACGCTAAGTGTAATACAAACATAACGCCATGAATAGTATCATTTCACAGATTCCTATGACACTCATTTAGAGGACTTTTAGCTTAGGAACCATCTATTAAATGTCTTGACCTCAATTTCCAGGGTAGCCTCAAGAATTCTTTAGGATTTTTTTTTGAAATGCTAAGAATAGGTGATCTTTGATTCCATTGGAGTCACCCAATTTTCCTAAATACTTTAGTAGGATTGATTTAACAAAGGAATTATTTTTAAAAGCTCGTTTATCTTGCACAATGTGAATGAGAGGGTAACGCTGCTTCTGATATCTAAAATGTAACTGTATCCGAAAGAAGCAGGCATGAATAGCTTGGGGAAGGGCATGAATCAGCAACATGGTCTTCTTTTCCTAGCCACGTGCTTTCTTGCCTGAAATGCAAGTAACACTTGGTGAAACAAGTGGCAGTCTTGAAAGCTGACTAATATATTTTCATCAATCTTCTTTTTGGTCTAAGGAAACTCATATTTTGTTTTTGGAGGGTGGATGGGAATATATTAGCATTTATTTTCAAGACTACTACAGAATATTTGAAAATGTGCCTGCATGAAACAAATTAAACACACATTTTATTGAGGGAGCACATTAAATGGGCATTTTCAAACACTTGCCGAATAGACACTATATGAGGAACCCACTGTAAGTTTTAAAGGTTATATAAAGATCAAAAAGCAAATTAGTTAAACAACTGAAAAAGGATCATATTATATAATGGAGGGAAAATATTCCCCCCAAATCACCCATATTTGATAAAAGATTGGTATCCAAAATATATAAAGAACTGTTCAAATTCAGTACTAAGAAAACTAAAGGTCCAATTTAAAAATGGGCAAAAAATCTGAACAGGTATTTCACCAAAGACAATGTACAAATGACAAATGATCAATAAGCATATGAAAAGTGCTCAACGCCATATGTCATCAGGAAATTGCAAATTAAAACTGCATGCCCGTTAGAATGGGTGACATGCAGAACAGTGACAACACAAAATGCTGGTGAGGGCGTAGAGCCACCAGGGCTGTTGTTCGTTGTTGGAGAGAATGCAAAATAGTGTGGATACTTTGGCAGTTCCTAGAAAACTAAACCTACTCTTATATAATAACCCAGCAATTGTGCTCCTTGGTATTTACCCGAATGAGTTAAAACTAATGTAATGTCCACACAAATACTTGCACACAGATGTTTATAGCAGCTTTAGTCATAATTGCCACAACTTGGAACTAACCAAGATGTCTTTCAGTAGGTGAATGGATAGACAAAAATGGTACATCTTTACAATGGAATATTATTCATCACTAAAAAGAAATGAGCTATCAAGACACCAAAAGACATGAAAGAACCTTAAATGCATATTGCTGAGTGAAAGAGGCCAATCTGGAAAGGCTACAAACTATATGATTCCAACTATGTGACATTTAGAGAAGTCAAAACTATG
Source organism: Mormoops blainvillei (assembly GCA_004026545.1). Lineage (NCBI taxonomy): Eukaryota > Metazoa > Chordata > Mammalia > Chiroptera > Mormoopidae > Mormoops > Mormoops blainvillei. The sequence goes on along the minus strand of PVJD01004724.1, from coordinate 70,474 downwards.
GACACAGTAAAAGGTCAGTGGTGGCCAGAGACTGGGGAAAAGAGACGGATAAGTGGAGCACAGGGCAGGGTTTCAGGGTAGTGAAACTATTCTGTGTGATACTCTAATGAATGTCATTACACATTTGTCAAAACAGACTGCACAACACCAAGAGTGATCTCTACTGTAAACTATAGACTTCACTTAACAAGAAAGCATCAATATAGGCTCTTCAGTTGTAACAAGTGTACTACACTAATACAAAATATTAATTATACAGGAAACTGAGGGCGGTGTCTATGGGTACTCTGTAATTTCTGCTCATACGTCTGTAAATCTAAAACTGCACAAAAATAGTTAAATTTTAGGGGAGTATAAACTTCTATTAAACAGACTCAGCTGGGTCTCTAAATGGAAACTTTCACAATCTAAACTTTTACAGTCTAAAAAATATACTTGTGAATAATAAAATTATATTTAAAAATTTATTGCAAAATCTCCTTTTCTCACTAATTCAAACTGATATTTCTACCAGTAATTCAAAACTGAGATTGATTTTATAACAGTGTGTTGAATTAATAAATGCATATTGGAGATGGGCTAGTTATATTATTCATATTTAAAAAAACTCATTACAAAATAGAGATAAAACTGAAGTGCCAGTCTCTATTAAATGACCTTAAGTTAAAAAAAATGCCAGGAAAAGCAGCAGAAAGCAAACCCCGAATTCCCAACAGGTTAACAGAACAGCCAGGCACATTGGAGCCTTTTGACTGCTTATGAGGAAAGGCGTAGGCTCTCTGAAGATTAACAATTTGATAAGTCACCGCATCCCACCAGGGAAAATGAAACATAGCTTTCTGTTTTACTGATAGTCCAAAGTACAAAATTGGTTTTTCTTTCTCTTGGCTGCAAGCATGGCCATCTTGGACTTTTATGCCCTTTACCAGTCCAGAGAAAATGATACAAAGTAGATGGAAATGTCACCTTGCAGTGTTTCTCCCCTGCACCAACCTCCTCGTTATTAAAGTATGTAGAATATAGGAATGGGTGTTTTCAACTTTAGCATTAAAGTGAATTCAGATGTAGTTGATTCAAAGAAACTAAATGGATGTACTTTTTAATCTTTTGAAAAAGATTGTTGCCACATTACTCATTCTGTATAATATAGTATCTAAATAATTGGTCCTCTCTAACACTTCTGTTTTCTGAGCACAAAATGTAGTTTATTAAATATAGCATCATAATGCTCTTTATGCATTTACATCTGATAGGACAGTTGTGGGAATTTTAGCCTTCACCTTATGATAACTTATAATTTTGTTGAAAAAAAATAATGTGAGCTCCACAAGAACTAGTACATTGCAAGTGCTGAAAAAAATGCTTGTTGAATGAATGAGTGAAAATTTAATCAGGTATGTGAATATTAACCTATAATAAGCCACTAATTTTAACCAGCTTTATATTCATTTAAATTCTTATTCTGAGATTATTGTAGATTCATGTGCAGTTCTAAGAAGTAACACAGAAAGCCTATGTGCAGTTTACCCAGTATCACACCCAGGATACTGACATTGAGGGTGTCACGATACAGGCATTTCCATAACCACAGAGATCCCACCTATTGCCTTTCTTCTTCGTAGATACTTTTAATTCTTTTTCAGTTTTTAAAACTATAGTAAAATGCACATAACAGAATTCCCTGTCTTAATTAGTTTTAGGCATGTAGTTCATTGTCATCAAATACATTTATATTGTTGTAGAGCCATCCCACCATCCATCTCCAGAGCTCTTTCCGTCTTGCAGAACTGAAACTCTATACCCATTAAACAGCTACACTCTATTCCTGTCCTCAGCATTCTACTTTTTGTCTTTATGATTTTACGTAACTCTTGTAAGTGGCATAATATTTGCCTGTTTGTGACTGGCTTAGCGTAGTCTTTACAGCTTAGCCATGTAGTAGAATGTATCAGAATTTCTTTCCTTTTAAATGCTGGTTAATATTCCATTGTATGTATATACCACAGTTTGCTCATCCATTCATCTGCTGATAGACACATAGGTCGATTCTGTGTTTTCCTCTGGTGAGTAATGCTGCTGTAAATGTTGGTGTAGAGATATTCCTTTGAGATCTAACTTTCACTTGTTTGGGGTGTGGAATGAGAAGTAGAATTGCTGGATCTTGTTTTGGAGGAGTTGATCACATTACTTTCCACAGGGGCTGTTCCATTTTACATCCCCACCAGTAGTACACAGGTTTTCAATCTCTCCACATCCTGGACACCGCCTGTTATTTTCTCTGTGGGCTTTTTTTTTTTTTAATAGTAGTCATCCTAATGGGTGTGAGCTGTTATCTCATTATGACTTTGATTTGCATTTCCCTAATTATTAGTGCTGTTGAACATATTTTCATGTGCTTACTGGCTTTTATAGACTTCTTTGGAGATATGTCTATTTAAATCACTCGCTTAATTTTGAATTGGGCTGTTTGGTTTTTATTGTTGAGTTTTAGGAATTCTCTATGTAGTTTGGATATTAATCCCTTTATAGATATTTGATTTGCAAATATTATCCCAACTATATGGATAACCTTTTCACTCTGTTGGTAGTGTCCTTTGATGCATAAACATTTTAAATTATCCTGAAGCACAATTTTTCTTTTTTTCTTTTCTGGTTCCCTGTGCCTTTGGTGACATGTCCAAGAAATCGTTGCTAAATCTGATGTCATGAAGATTTTGCCTCATGCTTTCTTTTAAAAGTTTTATAGTTTTAGCTCTTACTTTTGAATCTTTGATCCATTTTTGAGTTATATTTTTGTATATGGTGTTAGGTAAGGGTCCAACTTTATTGTTTTGTATATGGATATTGTTTTCCCAGTACCATTTGAAGGCTATCTTTTTCCTCATTCAGTGGCCTCCCTTATTGCAAATTATTTGACTATATATGTAAGGGTTTATTTTTGGACAGTATTCTATTCTGTTGGTCTCTATGTCTGTCCTTATATCACAGTTTTGATTACTGTAATTTTGTAGTACATTTTGAAATCAGGACATAAGAGTCTTCCAACTTTGTTCTTTTTCAAGAATTTCTTTTGTCTATGAAGGTCCCTAGAGATTACCACTGAATTTTAGTGTGGATTTTCTATTTCTTCAAAAAATGTCATTGGAATTTCGGTAAGGGTTGCATTGCTTTGTGTAGTATGACCATTCTAACAGTAATAAGTCCTTCAGTCTATAAACGTCGGATGCCTTTCCATTTATTTGTCCTTTTAAATTTTTTTCATCAATGTCACACAGTTTCCCTTGTACCACTCTCTTTTTTAAATGTTATTATTTTAAAGCAATTACCTCGATAATGACCTTTTTAATTGACTCAGTCCTTAGCACATTACTATCACATTACAGTGTTGTACTATATTGATCCATCTATTATGCCAGTTTTTTATCTATAGGCAGGTAGAGAAATGCTTATCAATTTTACCTGTGGGCCAAAAATTAATTAAAATAATAAAATGACATTCAATGTAGTATAGCTAGAAAACAATATAGTATAGCTGGTAGACCAACCTGTTATTAAAATAATTTAGTTTTTGAATTATATCTTATGAAGCTCAGCATTATCTCCAACAGAATTCACAAGGCTAATGAAAGGCAAATAGTTTAATATCCTTTGCATTGTTTATGACTCTCATTTTCTTGCTTAATGGACCTGCTATTTCAGACATTGTTTTCCTTTACCTTTTAATCGGCTTAAACATATCAAAATACCTGTAATGAGACAAGTGCTATGGCAAGTAAAGCATGAGAATCTATGGGTAGCAATTTCTTTTCAAGACATAAAGAGATGTGGAAATTATTGCACAGAGCTTTCCTGTCTGTCAGCCTTCTGGGAATAAATAGGCATATGCCATTAAACCAGTTTTCACTGTACCGGATATCCTACGCAAAAGAAGACAGTAACATGTCAGAGATTATGGTATACTCTTTTTTTAAAAGAAAATCTTTCAAAGATAGAAAGTCCATCTTTTGTATTAGCCCCAGAGTTTGCATTAACTTAATTTTTATTCATTCTTTTATTCACTCATGTATTAACTCACTCTAAGGTGTCTGTTAGTACCTGTTACAGTCTAATGGTACTGCTGGGCACTGGGGACTGTGAGATCCAGCCTCTAACATGACCCCCAATGATTCCCGCCTCCTGCTACTCGCACTCGTGTGCAGTCCCGTCCCACAGTGCGTGTCAGAAATGATTGCATGTCACTTCCGAGATTAGGTGGTAAAGTACCGTGGCTCCCATCTTGGGCTTTATATCTCATGGATCCCTCTCTCTGTGGAAACCATGCGACCTGTGGAGCGGCCCATGAAGCGAGGAATGGTAGCCTCCTACCAACAGCCCCGAGAGGTAGGAAGTGGATCCTACCCACCCAGTCAGGGTTCACCCTGGCGAACACCCGGGCAGTAGCCTCCTGGGAGGCCCAATGGCAGCATCAGTTACAGAATCCGCTCCAGAGCTCCTGGCTCAGAAACTGTGAGAGAAGTGTTTTTTCTTTTACCCTATGTTTTTGGGACAAATTTCTTTATACTGCAATAGATAAACTAATACAGAGGCACGTGGATGAATAAGACATTGTCCCTGTCTTCAGGAAGCTTCTAGCTCAGAAAAGATGGTGGTTCACTGAGAGGCAAAAAGGAGGTACAGTGAGCGCACCCAGAAGCAGCACCTGTCAGTGCCGGAGGCCAGGAGCAGCTGAAGAAATGGTGCCTAACCTGTGGCTCAAAGGATGAAGACGAAGAGGTGACCAGAGGAAAGCTGAGCAGGAGAGGCACCATGTTCCAGGTAGAAGGAAGAGGGTGAGCCAAGGCCCAGGGCAGGTAGACGCAAGTGCAATAGTTCCCAAGGATGGAGCTCACGGGGGCAGTGAGGAGTCACCAAAAAATGTGGATGGGGAGGGAGCACAGGAGAAGGCACACAGATGCCATGGGAAGAAGTCTGATGTTTGTCCTGAAGTTGCAGGACAATCACTGAAGGCCTTTAGGCTGCAACGTGGCTATGCTCAGAGTACAGGCAGGGTGATGCAACCAGAGACAAGGTGGAGCTGGCCCGGTAACAGGAAACAGTGGGAGGATAGGTGCCAGGGGGCGGGGGGCGGGGGCAAGAGGAGGTGGTCCGAGGCATCTTAACAGGTTAGAATTGGTAGAATTCGACACTGACGTGTATTATTAGGCACATTCAACTTTCACTTTCTATAGTAAGAACCCAGGAAACCTAACTCATCCCTGCCCCTTTGCTATTACACCCATCTCAGCGAAAGACAGTGCTGATGGCGCACTTGCTCAACGGAGAAACCTGGAAATTGTTGGAAAGAGCTTCCTTTTCCTGACAACCACACCCAATTAGTGACCAGATTGTATTTGTTTCTAAGAAACAAATACTCATTTTTTAATTTGTCCCCTCTGTTTCCCCACCGAAGCAGTGTTAAGTAGACAAACTTCTTTCCTCAGCAGTTGTTGGCTTCCTAATAGCTCTACTCTTAGCCATCCTTACTTTAATTCTCTGTACTCTTGCTCTGGCCATAAACACACACATCCATGAGCACTCTCACCCCCTGCTCAGATATGTTTCACTGGTTCCCTGTATCACTGAGTTCACAGTCTGAGCTCTGGCTAAGCACAAACCCCTTTGGTCACTTCTCTAGCCTCTTCTTGTCCCCCTCTCTATCCCCTTCCCAAAGCCCGATGCGTACTTGTATTAAATGTCTGAGGTCCTTTATGCACCTTCAAACCGAGTGGACCCTACTCTTTCCTTTCCCGAATTCACTCTCACATGCCTGTGAAGACTCAGCCTCTATGTCGTGCTTCTTGGACACATAAGTTGGTATCTCCGATTCCCATCTATGTGAACTCTCACCTCACTATCAAGTAATTTGTGATTCACATGGCAGTCTCTCCTGCTGGTTGGTGAATTCCGTAAAGGCAGCAACCATCCTTCACCAGCCTGGGATGTCAGCATGGTGTCTGGCATAGCAACTAGACAGTGGAACTTGTGCCCAGTGTGAAATGGCAGAGTGACTACAAGGAACCTGAGATTCAAACATCCCGCTGTTATTGTGTAGAATACAGTCCAGAGAAGAAAGTCCTGAGCATAAGAAGCCTTTGCTCTTCTTTGAGAGTTGGGAAAGCTTCAATAAGTCGTTCTTATCAGCCGTAGGAAGGAGTTTGATTTTTAGCCTGGATGAACTAGAAAGTGTATTAATGAGCATAAGGGACAAACATCTTCCAACTGACCTTTTGACAGCTGGCTTATAGCTCCAGCACCAGCGGGTTATTGTGTGCAGTAGTCCCCACTCATGAGTGTTTTGCTTTCCATGGTTTTAGTTACTCGCAGTCAACAATGGTCTGAAAATATTAAAAGGAAAATTCCAGAAATTAACAATTTCTTGTTTTCTTATTTTTATTTTTTTCACTTTTTTCTTAATCCTCACCTGGGGCATGTTTACTGATTTTAGAAAGAGAGGAAGGAAGGGAGAGAGAGGGAAACATCAATTAGTTGCCTCCTGTATACTCCCTGACCAGGGATTAAACCTGTAGCCTAGGTCTGTGCCCTGACTGGGGATCAAGCCCTCACCTTTTGGTGAATGGGATGATGCTCTGACCAACTAAGCCACTAGACCAGGGCAACGATTCATAAGTTTTATTTATTTTTTAAAATATATTTTATTGGTTATGATATTACCGCTGTCCCAATTTTTTCCCCCTTGCCTCCCTCTACATGGTACCCTCTACCCCATACCCATTCCCTTCAGCAATACCCCCCCCATAATACTAATAGTTCATGTCCATGGGTCGTGTGTGTAAGTTCTTGGGCAGTCCATTTCCTATACTGTTCTTAATATCGCCCTGGCTATTCTGTACCTACCAATTTGTACTTCTTAATCCCTGCACCTTTCCCCTGATTCTCCCCTTTCCCCCTCCCAACTGATAACCCTCCAAGTGATCTCTGTATCTATGATTCTGTTTTTGTTCTGCTTGTTTGCTTAGATTGTTTTTTAAATTCAATTGTTGATAATTGTTAATTTATTACCATTTTAATGTTCATAGTGTTGATTTTCTTCTTTTTCTTAAATAAGCCCCTTTAACATTTCATATAATAATGGCATGGTGATGATGAACTCTTTTAGCTTTACCTTATCTGGGAAGCACTTTATCTGCCTTTCAATTCTAAATGATAGCTTTGCTCAATAATCCAGGTTGTAGGTTCTTGCTTTTCATCACTTTGAATACTTCTTGCTAGTGTATTCCAGCCTGCAAAGTTTCTTTTCAGAAATCAGCTGACAGTCTTATGGCAGCTCCCCTGTAGGTAACACTCTGTTTTTCTCTTGCTTCTTTTCATATTTTCTCTTCATCTCTAACCTTTGGCATTTTAATTATGGTGTGTCTTGGTGTAGTCCTCCTTGGGTCCATCTTGTTTGGGACTCTCTGTGTGTCCTGGACTTGCATGTGTATTTCCTTCACCAAATTAAGGAAGTTTTCTTTCATTATTTTTTCAAATAAATTTTTAATTTCTTGCTCTCTTCCTGCTTCTTCCAGCACTCCTATGATTTGAATGTTCATACGTTTGAAGTTGACCCAGAGGCTCCGTAGCCCTGTTTTTATGGATTCTTTTTCCTTCCTGCTGTTCTGATTGAATATTTTTTTCTTCCTTATGTTTCAAATCGTTCATTAGATTCTTGGCTTTATCCACTCCACTGTTGGTTCCCTATAAAAGTTTCTTTATTTCACTTAGTGTAAACCTCATTTATGCCTGGGTCTTTTTTATGCTATTAAAGTACCCAGTGAGTTCCTTGAGCATCCTTATAACTAGTGTTTTGAACTCTGCATTTGATAGATTGTTTATCTCCATTTTGTTTAGATCTTTTTCTGGAGTTTTGTTCTGTTCTTTCATTTGGGCCATATTTCCTTGTCTCCTCATTTTGACAGCCTCCCTGTGTTTGTTTCTATGTGTTAGGTAGAGCTGCTTTGACTGCATGTCTTAGTAGTGTGGCCTATTGTAGAAAAGCCCACCTGTAAGCTGGGTGGGACGGAGCCTTAGTTAATCACAGGGCAGGGCAACCTGTGTGAACCAGGTTGATGGAGTGTCCAATATGGTCTTGCTGCTCTGTGGCTCTGTGTGGGGGAGGGCTCAGAAAGGGGACAGTCCTGCTGCCTAGCCTCTGGAGTTTTGTCCGGGAGGAAGCTGTTCACTGGCACTCATCCAGATACCAGACACTTCAATTTTTCCCTGTACAATACAACTGGTACCCTTTCAACTGCTGTCCTGGTGCTGAAGCCCAGAGGCAGTGAGTCTGAGTAAGTCTTAAGTCCGATGTGGGCTCTTTAAGAGGAGACTCCTGTGAATCCTGAAGCTTCTTCTGCCACCCCAATACCCACTGGTTTACATAGCCAGAAGTTACAGAGACTTATCTTCCTGACAGTGGGACCCTGGGCTGGGTGGTCTGGCGTGGGGCTGGGGATCCCTTGTTCCTGAGATATCCTTCCAATTTTTATCCACTACACGTGGGTGTGGGGCCACCCATGCAGCCTCTCTGGGTCTCTGTGCCTGTCTGCACGTCTCTGCCCCTCCTACCCATCTGGATGAATGTGACTTCTTTAATTCCTTGGTTGTTGGACATCCATACAGCTCAATTTTCTGATGATTCTGAGTGATATTTGTTTTGTAGTCTAGTTGTAATTTTTGCTGTGGTTTTGCAAGGCAGTAAGCATGTTCACCTATACCTCCTTCTTGACCAGACTACAAGCTTTTCTCAACAATTCTAAAGTTTTAAATTTCACAGCACTCTGACTAGTGAGATGAGATCTTGCTCCTTTCTGCTCCATCGTGCCATGAATATGAACTGTACCTTTTGTCCATCCTCCCCACACTGTGCATGCTCTCCTCCCATTAGTACTCACCTGTGAGTCAGTTAGTAGCCATCTTGGTTAAATTATAAGATCACTTATTAGAGAGACCATATTCACATCACTTTTATTACAGTATAGAGACCTGTCCAGAAGGTATCCAGGCATATAATATGAAAAATAGAGACACTTATAGAAGAAGATACAAGACACAAGAAACATTGTACATAGGACAATGACACCTCAGTCCCCTTCAAAGTGTAGGCACCTTGGGACCTCACACAGTTCCTCCAATTGCCATCAACTGTCCCATCATATTTCCCTAAATCTCATTCATGGTCTGAAATATCTTCCTTTTCAAAGGTTATTTTAATTTTGGGAAAAGCCAGAAGTCACAGGGACCAAACTGGGGCTGTAGTGGGGCTGAGTCACCTGGGTGATTTGATGTTTTGCCAAAAAACTGCACAAGACATGATGTATGAGTGGTGTACTGTCGTGATAAAGCTGCCAATGACTGGTTACCCATCACCGTGGCCTCTAGATCATCTGAATAGTTCCCACGGAGGAATGTTCAAGCCAAACACAAAATGTGATGCCGACTCGTTGCTCTACTCAGTCAGTCATTTTGAATATGACAGCCACACCGTACACATGCTCACTCAACAGCGTCTACAGCCCCACTGACTAGTACAGTAAAATCATCATTATTCACACATGCACATTCCAGCCCACTCTCCTTGGCTGCCAGGTTATATCAGTGTCATACAAACCATTCTCGTTATGTTAACAATGGCTGGACTTTTTCTGGACTGACCTTCGTATTGTTGTAATTGTTCCATTTCATTATCAGTTGTTGGTGTTAATCTCTTACCGTGCTTAATTTATAAATTAAACTTTATCATATGCATGTATATCTAGGAAAAAACAGTATATAGGGGGTTCAGTACTCTCTGAGCTTTCAGGCACCCACTGGGGTGGTCGAACATGTCCCACATGAATAAGTCGGGGACTACTGTACCTTTGTCTTTGTGAAAGCCCTATTAAACAGTGCTTGGTAAGAGAACATTTAGAATGATAAAAAAAAATCCTTTTTTTTTTTTTCCATGTTCAACTCTGTCTTCAAATATGATTCAGCTGATATCTTCTGTGAGGGGAGATTTCTTTGAAGTTCAGGGATCTCCCCAGCTGGATGACCGGGGCAGGAACATACCCTGACTGATCCTGATATGAATGTGAAGGGAACAATTAAGGCGCTATTTCCATTTTGATTCTACTAGTGAGCCTTTCTACTTGAATGCCTTTTAACCTGTCTGTATTCCAGCAGAAACTTCAAGGAAGCCTTATGTCAGAGCTGTTAAAAGGCCTTTGAAAAGAGATCATGTGCAGTCATAAATGCTTCAGAAATAAGAAAATGTTTCTTCCTTTACATTCTTAACCCCTTTTTTCTGCTTAACACACTTTGGTAAAGGTCAGTAAGAATATTTTAACAGTCTATGCCTTAGTCTTCCAGTAGAACGTATTATTTCTATTCTAAATATCTACTGTTAATAAGTGACTGGTTTGGTATATTCTGAGAACAAAAGCTCATCAGCAGAAAGAATTAAGCATAAACTAAATTGAAACCTAAATTTCAAAGTCTCAGGTTGAAAGAATGTACATGAAAATTTGTAATTTTGGGTTACTTTCCCCATTAGACTAATGAATAATATAACATCTGCATAATGTTTTGTAATTTACAAGGAACAGTTCTGTACACTTTTCTCATTTTTCATCCTAATGATTCCTTGTCATAGGTAATACAATTGTTTAAATCTATATACAAGGAGACTAAAGCCTGAGAAATTTCGGTGACTTAAGTAATACCCCCAAGCTGTGAATGGGTAGCCATGTTAGCTTAGATTTGCAACTGTAAACCTCTGTTCCTTTTATTTGGTATGACACAATGATTCTGTTTGTGTTTTTATTAGTTTCTTTGTAAAAAAAGGTGTTCTAGCACAATTTATAAGATGGACTTTGAAAATGCAAGAGCTTATTGCTGTCACTGGACAAGAGGCCTGGTCCTGAGCTGGTCTGCCTGGTGCCAGACAGTAGTGTGTGGGTTCGTGACTTCATGTAGGAAAGATTTCACAGTACGAGTCCATAAAGATGAGGGTGTGTTTGTTAACGCTGGGGTCAGTAAATCAAGGGAGGTCTTAGCAGAGAACAAACAACAGAAGAGGCTGGGCTGGGCTGCCTTAGCTCACGGGGAAGTCAGAGAAAAGGGGGCCTTGGGGACAGTTTCTGGGGACTGGCCAGGGACATGCTACCAGCTGCCCATTGCCTTAGAAGTTAGGAGACCGTGCCTGTCTGGGAAGAAGAGAGGAAAGAAGAGGGGAAGGGGAATGGCGGCTGCTCCCCAGAGGGAAACAGCTTGCTGAGTCCTTCGTCTCGAGGCTTTTATCTTTCTTACCAGCCTCGGGAATCTTAGGGGAGGCATCAGGGGAGGGTTTCGGTAGAATATTCATCACTTCTCCACGTGTGCCCTTCCAGGGTCCTGGTCATTGGTCAGTGCCGGGGCAGGGGGTCCTTAGTCATTGCAGTTAGTCCTGGTGTTTTGCTGCTTTCCTGTGCCGGGAGCTGAAATACAGCTGAAGCCTAGATGTCATCTCTGGGGAGGTGACCTTCTGCACCTGGCCGTAAATTCCTCAGCCATTGTGTCCAGCTACCTGGTTTGGTCCCCCTGTTCCACTTGCCAAGGAATTTTCCTGGGTTCTTACTATCCGGTCTCAATACTGTTCAATACAGTTTTAGGTTTCTTATTATACTAGTGTAGAAATATGTCATTTTACTATCAAATTTCCCCTCAGCAATTAAGTTTTTCACTGTATAAAAAAGCTAGAGTTACCTGTCTCTAAAGAATAGTTTCTTGAAGGACTCATTGGCATTTTTGAATTTGTGGTTCATTTCATCTTTTTATGATTCCAGAAATTAAATGAGTTTGGCTGTACATCAAAAGATTATCATACAGTTATTATTTATTTTTATAGCTCAGATGAATCTGGTACTAGCTCGTTATAGTGCATGTCCCACTTGCCAAATGCATACAATCTGGAAATATGAAATACATTTTTAATAATAATAATGCAATAATGCTGCATTCTATATAGGGTTACCAGGGGCTACTTAAGTGAGGCTTAATGTCAATTAAGAAATACTGCAATGCCCTTACTGAAATCTTGTGATCATCACATTTATCTGGTCTTTTCCTGAATCCAGGTATAAACAACCATTTTAGAAGAGGATTTACTAAGTAGTCACTTAATGTATCTTTTTTTTTTAATTACACATACAATCATACAGTAAAAATAAGTGGCATAAACTTTTCTTCTGTTTTTAGAGTGATAAACATTCTGAAGTATTGATACAGACACAAATGCAGATCAATTAAATGTTTTACTTATGGTTTGGGGCCCAAGTGTCATTATCTGAAAGTATTTAGAATGAAAATCTAGAAGCCATAGCAAATTTCCAAATCCCATGTAAGAGTCTAATTATGGTCATCCATTATCACACTGCTGGGGGGTAATGGTGTTGGCTCATTGGATTTTTATCCCTTTTTATGGTTCTGGCCCTTCCTCAGGTGTGTCCCTTAAGCTGTTAAGTGGATTTGAAGGGCCAGGAGGCATGAAACCTCAGAACACTCACAGTCGTGACTTTAAGAATCTATGTGAAGAGGAACATTGGCACAATGTCGAGAACCCTCTGAAATATTTAGAATTTGTATGTGCTGGGCCATGTGAAGATTACTATCTAGTATTAATAATATTCCAAAAGATGCATTATGTGTTATCGGTGATGTTTGTAATAGACATAGAAATTCTGCTCTATGCCACGTGCTATAGGAGACTGTATTAGTCACCTCAGGCCTCAGTAACAAAGTATCACAAACCAGGTGCCTCAAAATAACAAACGTTGATTTTCTCACAATTCCGGAGGTTAGAAATCCAAAATCAAGATGTTGGCAAGGCCGTGCTCCCCCTGAAGGGCTCTAAGGGAGGATTTCTTCTTTGCTTCTGGTGGTTGCCAGCAATCCTTGGCTTTCCCTGGTTTAGAGACACACGGTTCCAGCCTCTGCCTCCTCCTTCTCATGGCCTGTCCCCTGTGTGTCTGTGCCCAAAGTTTCCCTGTCTTATAAGGACACCAGTCATTGGATTAGGACTCACCCTAATTTTGTACGATTCACCTAATTTTGATTACATCTGCAAAGACCTTATTTCTAAATAAGTTCAGATTCATAAGTTCTGGGAGTTAGGACTTCAACATATCTTTTTGGGAGACACAATTCAACTCATAACAGAAACTGTATTTTTAAAAACTCATTGGCTTTGGAGAATAGCTATGTGTTGAAAATATAATTGTATATTTCAGTACCAGTATGAAATATATATTTATTATCTATTCCTGAGTAACAAATCACTTGAAAACTTAGTGCTTTAAATCAACATCTGTTTTGTTATTGCTTAAGATTTTGTGAGTCAAAACTTGGACAGGGTTTGTCTGAGCAATTTTTTTCCTTGTGGCATCTGTGATGGAATCTAGCTAGTGGCTCTACTGGAGGGTCAGGGTGGCTTCACAAATGCAAACTGTGAAATTTGAAAACTGTGGGTTTAAAACCTTCACTTGCTCTCTCGAACAGAGTTGCTGGAGGTCTAACATGGTAGTTCATGGCTCCAAGAGTACCTAACCCAAGAGTCAGGAGCTAGGAACTTCAATCTCTTAAGGGCCAGGATCAAAAATTGGCACAGTGTAGCTTTCACCAGATTCTATGTGGTCAGTATAGTCACAGAGCACCCATGGGTTTAAGGGGAGACAAATGATCCTCTGTAGAAGGACTGTTGTTCATCTTCTGGCCACAGATTACTTACATTCCTTCCACATGAAGAAGTCTGACCCTGTTGCAACATTGCCTTGAATCGAAGAAGCTGATGATGTAAATCAAGACCATGTATGGATGAGGGTCCTTGAGTGTGATTCCTCTCAACCCAAATATCTGTGAACTCTTGGGAGAATTTATCTGCTCTACTCTTAACATTTAATGGCCAAATAGGGAAAGGATAACCATAGACCCTCCTCTTCAAAAGGAGAAAATAGGACGAGGGAGCAGTTCCTATTCTACGCCAATTCTGAAGCCCAATCAGATACTTCTCACCAGTTCCCTGAGCAGGGTCTAGTCCTGTTCCCTGGGTGTGCCTGCAGTGCCTCTCGGTGACTCTCGTGAGTCATCCCTTCTTTTCTATAAAAATCTTTATAGGGCCCCTGTGTATCAATGACAACCCAATTCATTAAATAAAAGCCACACGTACATTCGTTTGTGACATGTCCTTTTGTTCGCGACGTGTCCTTTTCTTCCTTTGGGCTGAGATTGAAGTTATTCTGGGAGAAATAATACAAAGAAAGCTTTCTGTCTGGTTGAACGCGTTTACCAAGCATATCTCAAGATTCCTAGAGGCCCTATTTTCTGGCAGGGAAAGACTAAGATGTACAATCCTGACGGTGCTTAGAAGCCCTGTTACACTTGCTCTCAAATCTTTTTGAAGTCTGAACAAAGGAATTGAGATTATTTACCCCACGACCAGTTTTACAGGTGGAAGCTCAGGTTTAACCTTCATCTTGGGGCCATGTCTGACTTTGCAGGTTCATTGCTGGGAGAGGCTGGATGAGAAAGTTTGATTTTCATACCCTCCCTGCTCTGGCTACTTTGCATTTCCTGTAAGTCCTGCTCACAAACTCAACAATTTTTTTCTCTAGTTCACCTCTCTTCTCATATTTTATGCTCAGCAGCGAGAAGCCAATTGGTGCTTTCTCTGTTTTGCCAGTTAATTTCTTTTTTGCCGGATTCACGTATTTTTTAGGTTCTTTCCCATTTTCTTCATTACCACAGACAACATTAATGTCCATTTTTTGGGGGGGCCAGTACTGAAAGAATAGCCCACGTTCCCTGGCCTCCAGTGACATATTTTCACTGTCCCTCAAAACTTCACCAACAGTCTTTTCAAAGTTCTTGCTGCTTTTACTAGTGGTCTCTTTATTTTTCCACTAACTGTCACCATGAGGCCCTTTCAGCTCCTGTCTGTGGCCTGATTCCAAAGCCCTTAACACATGTAACAGGTTTCATACAACACTATCACTCTTCTGGGTAATAAATTATCTTACAGTTTCCTACTGTTGCATAAAAATCTACCCTAAAACAAGTGGCTTAAAATGATAACTATTGTATTATGCATCACAATTTTTATAGATTAGAAATATAGGCAGAACTTGGATGAGAGATTTTTCTACTCTATGTAGTGTCATCTGTGGTCATTTGGAGGTGTCTGGGATGGTTTAGAATTGGGGTCACAAACTTTGTTTGTGAAGGGTCAGGTCATAAATATTTCAGACTTTGTGAGACATAGTGTCTATCACCACTGCTCAGCCTTGCTGTTATAATGTGAGCAGACCTACTGATAATATGTAAATAAATAACATGGTTGTGTTCTAACAAAATTTTATTTACAATATCAGGCACCTACCCTGTGGGCCATAGTTTGCCAGTGCCTGGTTTAGGGTTTTTGAGGCCCAAGAAGGCCTCCCACACATACCTTTGACTTTCACGATGACGCTAGAGGAGTGGGCTCCACACAGCTTCCCTCCCTGTGTAGGTGGTCACGGAGCCTTCCTCCATGTGACCAGAGGGAAGCTCAGGCTCCAAGAGTGACTGTCCCAGAGTGTACCTGTCTAAGTCCCTTCTCCCCCCGAGCTTTTTAAGGGTTAGGCCTGGAAACACACATCACTTCATCATTTCTGCCATTTTCACTGGTCAGTACAACCACAGACCTCCCTCCCAGACTGAGAGGGAAAAGACATGACCATTATTGGACACCCTTAATGGAAAGGGTATCAGATAACTGTGACCATCTTTAATCCAACATAATGCTTGACCTTAAGTTAATTCATTCATGAGTAAGACGTTTTTCTACCCTCAAGGATTTTACATTATAATTCGAACCAGATATGAAAGCAATTACCTAAAATACAAGGCAGAATGCAACGTATCAAAGACAGGAACAAATAAAGGGTGTGAGTACTTTAGGGGAGGAAAAAATATTTCTTGACCTTCTCAGAGTCCCTGGCTGGGTCTGAAATTAAACTCACAAAGGCAGATTAAAAGGAGAGAGATATGGAGATTATTTAATATAAATTTTACATGGCACAAGAGCCTTCATAAGGAAATGAAGACCTGAAGACTGAGTTAGACCTGACTATTTTTATGCTAGGCGTAATGAAGACTTGGCAGTCATGTAGAAATATAATAGGTCAGAAAGTATGAGGTTAGTATAGTAAACTGGGGGAAATTCATCTAGGTCTGTTTGTTAGGATGAGGATGCTCCCTTCTTCTGGTATAAGCACAGCACCTCTCACATGAGGGTTTTAGGACCGTTTCAGGGGGAAAGGCTGGGGGGATGGTCAGAGTGACCTTTCTGCTTCTGCTCTTTCTGCAAAGTCCTTCAGCTTAATATGCCAAGGTGCCATACTTGGGAATAAAGTGTCCTGAACCCCATTAGTGCCCTTACAGGGGTATAATGAATCTGGATATGTGCACATGCTTTAAAAGTAGTTACTAGCTCTTCTTTCTACCTGTTCTACTCAAGTCAAGTTTTATAGTTTTCAGGTTGTTTTTTAACTGAAATATATTATTTACATTGGGACTCAGAATAAGTTTGTATAACGCACGCACGCACAAACACATAATTAAAACAAGTCTCTTCAAATAACTGCTATCCTGTATCTTGTATCAATGTACTTTGATATTTTCCATTTTTTTTTCTATTGTATTTAATTTTTAGAAATTCTGGTGATTGTCTACTGAATTGATTTTACAACTGCAGTTTATGAAAACAACTGCCTAGAAGAGGCAGAGAACAAGTCTTGTGGGTCACAGTTCCACAATAACGTATTGTTAAAATGTATTCTTTACAGGAGGAGTGGGGAATTGATTTAATAGAGGAACATGAAGGAACTTTTCACATTAACTCTTTGCGCAGTGGCTTCTTTGACAAAACACATACCCAGTGTCTTTTGATATATATTTGTTTCTCCGTCAATGATGTGTCTGCTTATTTTGAGCTGCTCTGATGAGGTATTAGTTTGAAGGAGCCATAAAAATCTTGTTGACTCTGGTAGGTTTTGAATATGCCATTATGTTCTTTCAGAAGTCATCATATTTTCTGATACAAAAAGTTTATAATTTGTCTAGTTTGTTTAGAAACTGTATATTCATGCTGAGGATTTGGAATAGTAAATAATATGTGTGGGTAAAAGGACCATGAAATTTGATGATAGCTTTACCACGATGATTGCAAAATACACAGTTATTCTTTAGTTATTCATTAAACATGGTCTACTTAGGGCTTGAAATGCAACAGTAAACAAGGCAACTCAAATCCGCCATCATGGAACTTATATTGTGCGATGCCAGACCAAAGAAAACAAGTAGACAAAATAATTGTGAGTTTCGAGGAATGTTATGAAAGGAACAAACATGAGCTGAAATACAAAATGTTGGTATCATCTCTTGACCCCCAAAGAGTGGTTGGGGAGAACCTCTCTTATGAGGTGGCAATTGAGATGAAAGTATGTGAAGGAAAGGAGCTGGCTGTGATTAAACCTGAGTATGTGTAGAAGTTCCAGGGTCAGGATGTGGTTGCTGTGCTTAGGGAACTAAAACTCCAGAGTAAATAAAACTCATTAAGTTAGGCTAGGAAGTCAGATGAGGGAGGGGGGAGGTGTACAGGAACCCATCTAGCAAGGCCTTATAGAAGGTAATAAAGAATGTATATTTCTTTTTCTCTTAGCCCAAAAAGAAGCTATTCAGGTGTTTATGCAGGAAAGGGCGTGGTCAAATATACATTTTAAGAAGCTCAGTTTGACTGATGTGTATACATAGAATGGGAGGGGAACAAAATTGAAGTGCGAATGCTAACCTTTTTCCTTGCAAACTGTGGGGGAGGAAAAATAATTTTTCCTCTACCCTTCTAGGTTCTTGGCTGAGACTACCCCCCAATAATAAAAGGCAGATGAACAGGGAAAAAACAAGCAAAAGTTTAATAATGTGTTTACCTCTTGCATACATGGGAGATACCCAGGAAAATTGAATTACTCCCTGAAGTGGCCCAAGCCATCAACATAAATACCACTTCAGCTAAAGACAAAAGAAAAATGTTGGCAGTAGGGGTAGCCAGTTATGGGAAGTTTTCAGGCAAAGCACAGCACAAGCATACCGTGGAGATATTAGGGGTTCAGTTGCAGAACACCACAATAAAGCAAATACTGCAATAAAGTGAATCACACTAATTTTTTCATTCCCTGGTGCGTACAAAATTTATGTTTGTACTGTACTGTAATCTAAGTGTGCAATAGCATTATGTCTAAAACAGTCAATGTATATACCTTAATAAAAAATACTTTATTGCTAAAAGATACTAACCATCATCTGAGCCTTTAGCAAGTTCTAATGTTTTTGCTGGTGGAGGATCTTGCTTTCAATTAAAAAAAAAACAACGCTATCTGTATAGCACAATAAAGTGAAACATTATGCCTGTGAGTAAGAGAATGGTTGTTAATGCAGTTTAAGTTGCTTTCTTCTCCATTGATAAGAGGGTTCTAGAGAATAAGTTGTCTCCTCTTCCTTAGAGAGAGAGAGAGAGCGAGAGAGAGAGAGAGACCCTTACAAATGGAGATTTCCCTTAAAAATATAAATGTCTTTTACAGAGGGTAACATCTCAGTTTTTAGAACTGTTTCTTAAAAATAACTAAGTTCAAAATAATCAATATGCCAAAGAGGCATATTTTAGGGTGGCATGTTCTGCTCCCCTTTACTCCCCTTCACTCCCCTTCATGACATCTTTGCTTATCTAGAAACTGTAGCATGTACTTTAGTGTTATTAGATTACCCTTGGGAATACTATTGGCTACAGAAAGAATTCTGCGCTGTTTATTTTAGAATTCATAGGACATACAGACAACTCAGTTAAGCTGAGCCTCACTTTTAAGGTGTAAAAGTGACAGTAAAACTTTGAAATATTTGTATTCACTTGTTAATTCAACAGGCGTTGTTTTTCAGGCACCATGGAAGACCCTGTCTCTTACTTGATGCACATAATTTGCTTTCAAACATATTTATAAGGTTAAGTTTACAAAAAAAAGAAGGTAATGAGAATGCCTGTATTGTGGGCACATGGGCTTGAGTGGCATGTTAATAATAGAAAGTCTAAATGAAATTAATCCTAGAAATAATATCACTTGTCAAGGAGAGGGAACCTTGGAGTTCACTTAATAAAAATCCCCATTTTACCAACTAAGAGGCAAGAGAGGTCATGGAGCTACTTGGTGACTCTTTCTGTCAAGGTGGAGTGTTAAAGGCAACTTACTTAACTACAGTAGTTTGACTCTCCACAGAAGTTACCTTTGCTCAAGTACAATGCAATAAAATACCATTAACTTTTTTCCCAAACTTTTGCTTTTTTAAGAAGAGCCGTCTAACTTGATACCTTTTTATATAAAGATCCACAAGAAAACTTATTTTCTAAAATTTAGAGACAGGAAACAAAACAAAACAAAACAACAGAAGCTACTTCTTTTATTGAGAACTAGTAGGCTTTTCTTTATTGACAGTGAATTTATGAGGGTCACCATCTCTTCCTTTGTGTTCAGGTTCCTCAGAGTTAGATGAAATGAGTAAAGGAAATTTTCTCCCGTTTTACTCTATATGTTGTTTCTGATCCTCTGTTTGATTCTCTTATGTTCTTTTCTATGCAAGATTTTATCCCAAGTCACTCTGTAAACTTCTTTTGAAAGCTATTGAACTACAAACTATTCAGAAATAAATGTGGGACTAAGCACTATGATTCAAGTCTTCCAACTCTCGATCCAAATTTCAATTCATTGAATTGAATTCATTTTGTGATTATTGGGAAACCGTTTTATATCTGTTTCTAATACATGGAGTTGTATAAAGGGGGATATTAAGCAAAATAGATACCTACACCTGTATAATTTTGGCTCAAATTTTAAGATTTAATCATACCTCTCAACTCTTAAGTAAAACATTTTCCATTTTCCTTGACAATTTGGAAGTATGTTTTTTATTGGCACTCAGAACTGTTCACAGTATTATACACATGCCTATATACTCACCATGACGTTTGAGACAGATTTGGGTATTCTTTTGAATGAAGACTATATCCACAAAGACCAATGCAGTAAAAACCTTCTAAATCAAGCTTTACCTTGGTAACAAAGTGTTTGATTTCTTGCTTCCTGAAATGTCTTTCTACCTGGCCACATACTGCTGGGCCTCAGCTTGCCTCCGCAGTGGGGAAGCCTGAGACTTTTGCTCAGAGAAGCCCTCAGTGCTCTAGACGTTTCTCATCTGGTGACACAGAACTCCAGGACTGCTCTCTCGTTGATGTGCCGAACGGAGGAAGGCTATCACAGCAGCCACAGCCAGCATGGCACCGCGGCCCACATGCTTCATGATGTTTTCTGAGAATAATATAGTAGGAATGTCAAAAGTTGGATTAGACCTTCACTCGTAGAAAAAGCTGCCCTTGAAAGGCTAAGATCTTCCTTCTTGGAATCCAGTGGGAGCCATGGTAGACTTGAGGGTTACAAACTGAGAATATGCTTACTGGAAGCACCTCTGATAAGAAGAACTGAGTGGAAAATATAATCATAGAATGTTATTTTTTTATTTCTAGCTGTTACATATCACCTTTCCTTTATTATCATTATTGTTGTGGAGTACAAGCAAATAACATTACTTATTATTATTAACGCTTTAGAAAAGCACTTTGCAGCCTGCATAAGGGTTCATAGTCCGGAGTCCAATGGGCTCCATCCAAATCCTGGGATTGTGACAAAACTCCTGGCCTGCCCTGGGCAACTTAACCTCATTTGCTTCACCTCACCATCTGCAAAATGGGAGTAGTACTGGTGCCTGCGGTACTGGGTTGACGTGAGGATTGACGGAACTAATATTGGTAAATTACGTAGAATACTGCCTGGCATAGTGTCAGTATTATTTGAGTAGTTATTTGTACATAAGTTATCCCATGTAATCAGGCGACAAATTATTTTCCTGATAAAATATCATTCTCTCATATATGTATAACTGCTATGATAAAACTTCCTCTTTTTCCTCCTGGGACCCAAGTCCTTCCTGCCCTGTCCTTTGTTCTGGGGGCCAGAGTAGGTCTGAGGACCACCCAGGAACAGACTGCAGGCGCAACGAGTGGTCAAAAGTCCAGACACTTGGGTCCTGGCACCTCCCAGAGAATTCTCTCATTTTTCTCTCTGACCAAAACCACTTCCTCTCAGGGGGTAAGAGTCTCTCCAGCCATCTGCTGCCTTCCACACCATCTACCAGTTTCTTGACCTTTTTTGTCCAATGACTGCATTGGCAATTTTTTTGAAGGCAAATTAGTCGCTTCTTGAAATGTTATTTTCAAAAGCATAGAATAAAACACAGTGGATTACAAAGACAATCAAAGATACTGAAATGCAATTATCAAAGTGTTTTAAAAATGTGATATAGGAATATGTGTGCTTTTTTATTACTGTATTAAACAAGATTAGAATGTCTGATAACTTTTATAATTTAAAGTAGTGATGAGCATGAACAATATTTGAGATATCTGCGATAATTACAACATGAAATAAAATTAAAATATCTACAATTAAGTCAAAGATACTGTTAATACCACTTTAGTTTGCTGCCAACATTCATTCACTGAAGGTAATGATATATTTCAATTCCATGTTAGTGAAAATAAAAATATATTATTTCCCCATCTAAGTCAACAGACTTCCAGAATTCTCTCCAGACCCCGTGGGGGACGCATTTCTAATTCCAGATTGACTAGTGTTCACCCCTTTCTGGTCTCAGAGAAGGAGGGAAAGAAGGGCTTTCTAAGTCAACATCCTTGATGCAGGCCTCCCCCATTCCTGTCTCCATGCAAGGTCCTTGAGCCTCATCATCTTAGCATGCTACTTCCACTTTTCCACTATAGATTATTTTTAGAACTTGGCTTTCTACCTATCAGTTTTATGATTTCATTCTTTCCTTTTTCATTGAGACACAATTGACATATAAAATCATATAAGTTTAAGGGTTAAGTGTATTGATATGAGACTCCTATATTGCACTGTGATTACCACCATAGCATTACCTAACAGCTCCATCACGTCACATAATTATCATTCCTTTGTCGCAGTGAGAACATTTAAGACCTAGTCTCTTAGCCACTTCCAACTATACAGTACAGCGTTGTTGACTACAATCACAATTAGATCCCCAGAGCTTATTCATCTTCCAGCTGCAAGCTGGTACACTTTGATCAATATCTCCCTAATTCCCCCATTCCCCAGCCCCTTGTACCACCATTCTACTCTGTTTCTATGAGTTCATTTTTTTTGGTATATATTCCACGTATAGGTAATATCATACAGTATTTGTCCTTTGCTGTCTGACTTATCTTGCTTGGTATTTGTCCTCAGGGTCCATCCATGTTGTTACAAATGTCGGGATCTAGTTCTATTTTCTATTATCTAGTTCTGTTATCTATTGTCTTCTGAATCATAGTGTTCTAACAGGCATGGAGTGATATCTCATTGTGGTTTTGATTTGCATTTCCCTGGTGATGAATGATGTTGAACATCTTTTCATGTACCTGTTGGCCATTTGGATGTCTTCTTTGAAAATATGTTTGTTCAGTTCCTCTGCTCATTTTTAAATCAGTTCAAGGAGCTTTTCCCTGTTTCTTCTAGGAGCTTTATGGTTTCAGGTCTTATGTTTAAGTCTTCAATGTAATTTGAATTAATTTTTGTAACTTGTGTAAACCGGGTTCCAATTTTAATTTTTTATATGATTATTCAGTTATCGAACATCATTTATTGAAGAAACTAGGCCAAGGGCATCCACTCTGCGGCCCAAGATGGCTATGAATGGGGCTCAACACAAAATCATAAATTTACTTAACAGATTATGAGATTTTTTTTTTGTTTTCATTAGTGTTTGTATATTTAATATGTGGCCCTAGACAACTCTTCTTCCAGTGTGACCCAAAGACACCAAAAGTTTGGACACTCCTGGATTAGTCTTTCCCCATGGAGTATTCATGGTTTCCTTGTAAAGTGTTAATTGACTGTATATGTGAGGATATATTTTTTGAGCTCTTGATGCTATTCCATTGATTCTTTTTTTATGCCACTACCATACTGTTTTGACCACTATAGCTTTGTAATATAGTTTGAAATCAAGAACAATATGTCTCCAGCTTAGTTCTTTTCTTTTTTTTCCAGGATTACTTTGGTTATTCAGATTCTTTTGTGGTTCCACACAAATTTTAGAATAGTACTTCTATTTCTATGAATAATGCTATTAGGATTTTGAAAGGCTTTGTTTTGAATCTATAGATAACTTTGTACAGTATTTTAGAAATATTAATTCTTGTGATCCATAAATATGAGATGTCTTTCCATTTGTGTTTTTCTGGTTTTCAACTTCTTGCATCAAAATCTTATAGATTTCAGTGTACAGATCTTTAATTACCTTGGTTAAATTTTTCCTAAGTATTTTATTGTTTTTACTCCAGTTTTATTATTATAATTAAAATATAACAGTATTTTATTGTTTTTGATGCTATTGTAAATGGTATTGTTTTATTTCCTTTCAGATATTCTGTTCTTAGTGTATAGAAACATAACTGATTTCTATGTGCTGATTTTATATCCTGCATCTGCAGTGAATTCATTTGCTAGTTCTAACAGTTTTTTGCTGCTCTTTAAGATTCCCTTCAGATAAGATCATATCATGTGCTTACTTGTTTTCAATTTGGATGCTCTTTATTTATTTTTCTTGCCTAATTGCTCCAGCTAGGACTTCCAGTACTAGGTTAAATAAGAATGGTGAGAGTGGGCACCCTTGTCTTGTTCCTGCTCTTAGAGGAAAAGCTTTCAATCATTCACTCTTGGGTATGATGCTAGCTAATGGCTTGTCATATATGTCCTCTATTAAGTTGAAGTACTTTCCTCCATAGGGCATTTGTTGAGAGCTTTAACCATGAAAGCATATTTAATTTTGTCAAATGCCTTTTTCTGCATCCCTGAAATGATCATATGCTTTTTATCTTTCATTCTGTCAATGTGGTGTATCGCATTGATTGATTTGAGTATGCTTGCATTCCAGGCACTTGATCATGGCATATGATCATTTTAATGTGCTTTTGAATTTAATTTGAGGGCATTTGTTGAGAATTTTTGCATCTGTATTCATCAGGGATGTTGGCCAGTAGTTATCTTTTCTTGTAGTGTCCTTTGGTTTCATACCAGGGTAATGCTAGCCTCATAGAATGAGTTTGGATATACTTCCTCATTTTCAAGTTTTTGGAAGAGTCTGAGAGGCATTTATTCTTCTTTAAATGTTTGGTCAAATTCACCTATGAATCCATCTGGATCTGGGCTTGTCTTTGTTGGGAGGTTTTTGATTACTAATTCAATCTGTTCTTATTCACCTGTTCAGATTTTCTATTTTCTTATGATTCAGTATTGTTAAGTTTTATGTTTTTAGGAATTTCTCCATTCTTCTAGGTTGTCCAATTTGTTGGTGTACAATTGTTTGTAGTAGTCTTTTAAAAAAATTTTTATGGTATCAATTGTAATATGTCTCCTCTTTAATTTCTGATTTTATTTATGAGACCTCTCTTTTTTCTTAGCTAGCCTAGCTAAAGGTTTGCCTATTTTATTTATCTTTCCAAATAGGCAGCTCTTGATTTTGTTGATATTTTCTAATGTTTTACTGGTCTTTATCCCTGATTTTTGTCACTTTCTTTCTTCTAATAATTTACTGCTTAGTTTGTTCCTCTTTTTTCTAGTTCCTTGAGCGATAAAGTGAGGTTGTTAATTTGAGATCTTTTTTTCTTACTATAGTCATGTGCCACATAACAATGTTTTGGTCAAAAATGGACTGCATATATATATGATAGTGGTATATCATATAGCCTGGATGTGTAATAGGCTATACCATCTAGGTTTGTGTAAGTGCACTGTAACATGTTGACACAATAATGATATTGTTTAATGCTACATTTCTTAGAACATTTTCTAGTCATTAAGTGGCACATGCCTTTATTACTATAAACTTTTCTTTAAGAACTGCTTTTGTAGCCTCCCATACATTTGGTATGTTGTGTTTTCAATTTCATTTGTTTCAAGAAGTTTTTAATTTTCATTTTGATTGCTTTTTTATCACATGGTTGTTGAAGAATGTATTGTGTAGTTTCCATATGTTTATACATTTTGTAGCTTTCCTCTTATTAATTTTTAGTTTCATGCCATTGTGGTCAGTAAAGATTTTTGGTATGATTTTAACTTTAAATTTGTTAAGACTTGTTTTGACCTATCATACGATCGCTCCTATGAAATGTTCCATATGGACTTGAGAAGAATGTGTCTTATGTTGCTGTTGATTAGAATATGTCTTTTAGGTCCATTTGATATAAAGTATGGTTTGAGTCCAAAAATAACAGTCTTACTATTTTTCTATCTGGATGATTTATCCCATGCCAAAGTTCCAAACTATTGTGTTTTTGTCAGTTTTTCCCTTTAGATCTCCCAGTATTTGCTTAATATATGTAGGTGCTCAAATGTTGTATGTATATATATATTTATAATAGTTGTATTTGCTTAATGAATTGATACCTTTTTCACTATACAATGATCTTGTTTCCCTGTGTTATCATTTTTGGCTTACAGTCTATTTAGTCTGATATAATTGTAGCTACCCAGCCCACTCTCTTTTGGTTTCCACTTGCATGGAATGTTCTTTTTCATCACTTTGAGCATATGCATGTCTTTAAAGATTAAGTGAGTCTCATAGGCAATACACAGTTGGGTGTTTGTTTTTTTTTCTCATCCAGCCATTCTGTGACTTTTGATGAAAGAATTCATCCCATTTACACTTAGACTAATTACTGATATGTGAGGGATTACTGATGCCATGTTCTCAATTGCTTTCTGACTGTTTTGTAGTTTCATTGTTACTTTTCTTTTCTCCTGTTGCAAACCATTGTGGGTTGGTGATTTTCCATGGTCTGATTCCCTTTTTATTTTTTCATAAAACTTCTATAATTACCTTTGGTTTTGGTTGAACATTCCCATTCTTTTATTTTGAACAAATGTTTTAAAACCTATACTTAGTTTTCTGTCTACAAGAACTAGCTTTTTGAAAGTGAATGCAGAAGTGCTGTAGTATAGACACCACATTTTGATTCTTTGTAGAAGATCATGGGAGTCATTGTGGTTAGTTAGTATCCAAGTGTTGCTTAATATTTTTAAAGTTGATATTATTAATTTGGGGAATTATAAAAACAAGTTTAAGAAAAGAAAAATAACTGATAAAGGCTTTTCATTTTGACATGAAAGTATAGGTTAATTGTTAAAATTCAGAAATACCTTTGACAACCAGGCTGGTGGGCGGAGTCTGTAGTAATGGCTTTTGGAGCATCATTGTCCTTGACCTAGAACTTGATGGATTCCTCTGAAAACCAAATAAATAAAGCATATTTTGAGTGGAGTTATAGGAACATTAAATGTCAAGTAGCCCAGTCTCTATGACTTCTATTTAAAACAATTGATGTAAATGGCAAATATACTGTACTTTATGTACTTATGCACATTATGAACATATATTATACAAGGTGCATGTGTGTACTATATTTCTAGATGTCTATATTTTGAATTATTGTTATCACAATAATACTCATGTTTGTGGCATTTCAAAGTTGTATTCACAATGGGGAAGAGCCACTAAAAAGCATTTTAAAATGAGAACATTAGCTAACCCTCAGCTTTGGAAAGCTTTTCAAACAGAAAGTTTAATATTGTAGGTTTTTAAATTGAGAATGCTGCATTATATTTTATCTTCTTTACATTTTTCTTTTCTTTATGAGTTGGCAGTTGGAAGGCATGAACTGGATGATCTAATAAGCATTTTATAGCTTTAATTGCTATATCATTTATTCTGCAACTCAGTTGCCTATATGTGTTGACTGAAGTTGGTTTTCCAGTTTGCTAAACAGGTGGTATACTAAGAAATTTGGAATTGTGTACTATACCATGTTAGGCAATAAAATATGAAATGTTAATGATTTTTAAATGTAATTCCACTTTTAAACTAAGCAAGGCCTATTTTCTTTCATTAAGATGGTGTTGAAAGCAATCACATGTACATTCCAAAGGCTTTAAAATTATACACGTATAGAAGTGAGTGATTCATGGGTGAAGGGGATGATTAGTCCTTTTATTTTGAAGGTCTGAAGTCAGTCCTCGGCACTTCAGAGAGTAGGAAAATGGCAACACTGGGCTATCACTGAGTCTGCCCAGAGGCTTCTATGTTGATGTTACATGTTCTACATTCCACAGAAAGGGCTATCTGAGTCATGTTAGGCTACGTTAACAGTGCACTGTGGACTCATCAGGACCAGTGCAGACCATAAGACTTGTAATGAGTTCTCCATGACTCAGGGAAGTCACAGGGCACAGTAGTTCAGTGACCAGTCACATAGTATTTTAATTATGCACAATAACTGTTCATAGCTTTATTCCAGGAGCAAATGAATGACACACAATAACATCCCAGTTTATCTTTCATTTATTGTGGTCCAGCTAAAAATTCTAACAATGAGTGATAACATACAGTAGGAGAACAAAGGACATTTAGACAAGTGACGCTTGCACCCATTCTTGAACCAAATAATATCTTCTGTGGACAGATATAGTTATAGTGTTGCCTTCCATACCAAATGCTAAGTTGGTTCTGGAAGATAGAGTAGTAATTGAAGATTTTTATGTGAAGACATCTACTGTAAATTTAATTCTCTAAAAGCAGAGTACTTGGCTTATCTGTGTCCTGTGCATTAAAGTGACATTTCTATGAAGGAAGATAGAAGCTTTTGTTGAATTAATTCTATCTGAAGAGGAAAATGCATTGGTAATTTAGGTTTTGTGGGATGGTTAGGAGTCCCTGATGCTATATCAGGGACTTAGAAGTCACACTGGAGAGAAGAGGAAAATTCTGGGCATCTCCACATATGAGTCCTGGCTTTTTTAAATAACACAAGAGCAAAGTTTAGAAAATACAGATTCATTTTTATGTTCAGAGATTCTAAAAAGAGAGGTTATCTGAGAGTGTTTAAGAAACTTTCGAAAAACAAATCTTGACTAATTAAAAGTCATGCCAATGAAGATCAAAAAGTAAAAAGCTTTGTGGGAATACAGGTATATCCCTAATAAATCAATCTTTTGAAAGGAGATGTGCATAAAAAGATCAAAGGAAAGGTGCACAGCTAAGGATTCCAAAAAAAGAATAAACTTTTAAAAATAATGACAATCTAACGCCTGGAACAGGGTGATGTTTTGAAAAATGCTATAAGATTTAAGAAGTATTTTGCAAAGCTTGTCGAAGCAAGAATAACAAAAAGGTTGTGATAGGCTCATGTCTGGGATAGATAAGCATGAATTTACAAATAAGAAACTCTATATTTCTATTTTATTAAACTTCAAATTGGAAGGAGGAGACTATCATTTACACAGGGATTAGACGGTAAGAAAGCACTTGGTTGTTTTTTTTAAATCGAATTTATTGGAGTTACATTGGTTAATAAAATTATATATGTTTAAAGTATAAAATTCTGTAATACATCATCTGTATGTTGTATTGTTTGCTTACCACTTCAAGTCAAGTCTCCTTCCATTACCATTTAGCCCCACTATCCCCTCCTCTACCTGTCCTATGCCTTTTACATCTGGCAATCATCATACATTTGTCTGTGTCTATGAGCATTTTTTCTTAATCTCTTCACCTATTTCACTCAGCCCCCCAACACTCCTCTCCTCTGACAGCTTTCAGCCTGTTCTCTGAATCTATATAAGTGAAATAATATATTATTTGTCTTTCTCTGAATGGTTTATTTCACTTAGCATAGCAATCTCCATGTCCATCCCTGCTGCTGCAAAAGGCAAGAGTTCCTTCTTTTTTATAGCCAAGTAGTATTCCATTGTGTAAATGTACCGCAGCTTTTTTATTTACTGGTACTAATGGGAACTTGGACCACTTCTAAATCTTGGCCATTATAAATAGCACTGCAAATAAACACAGAACTTGGTTGTTTAAATCAGTCAAATCTCAAACAGAGGAATTTTTAGATCTTAAAAGGGTTTGAGGATATGATTTTAAATTCACTGTCAGTATTCTTTTTGTTTGTTTAGAAATCTCATTATCCATTAACATAGTAGGCTATTAGAGATAGGCAATCTTGATCCTAATTTCCAAAACTGAGGGAAAAAAGAAGCTTAAACAACTATAGATTATTATACTTTTAATCTTCAGCAGAGGGCTACCAAACAGGGAACATAAGATGAATGCTTCGAAAAGAATGTAGTAATCACTAGAACATCTCTCTATGTCCACTAAAAACAAGCCATCCAACTTAAATGATTTTCTTTCTTTTTTTAGGATTACTAATCTCAGAAAGCATGCTTATCAGATTGGTACATTAGGTGGCCTTTTAGGCATTGCAGGTACATTTAATGATATTAACAAAATTGAAGAATATTTCTGTTGGTTTGTATAATGGAAAGAAACCGAGAAGATGATATATTTCTAAATCAAAGCACAGGATGAGAGAATTCTATGTTTATCAACATTAATGTGCAAACAGCTGAATGTATCAACTGCTCACAGCTTGTATGGGAGCCACTGTGCCTCTGGCCCCTAAAGATAGCAAACACAATCTTAGTTAGCTCTGTAGGCATACAAGGCTTAAATTACCAGAACTGCTCACTGAGTAGTCCTCATCTGGAGGATACAGCTTACTTTTGAGCTGTGCATTTCAAGATACATCCTAATAAACTAGAATTTCTTCATCTGAGGAGACTGAAAGCCATGTTGGAGAAACTATTGAAACAGTTGGAGATATTAGACTTGAAACAATTAAGTATGATGATTGTATTCAAATACAAGAAAAATAATTTGACTTACTCACTGCTCATCAAAAAAGTAGAACTAACCAAAAGATATGAACCAAAATTCATTTGTTCCATTCAACATGCTTTTAGATAATTCCTCTTTATTTTCAGGTTTCCTGTTTTAGCTTAGTGGAAGTGATGTTCCCTTCTACTTTGGAGGCTATGTAGTCTTAGAGTGGGCTATGACTCGAACACACCTGACCTAGAATATGTAATTCTGATAATAATCATTTTATAAGTAACTCCATAGGGACAAGGAAGGGGTCTGAGTATTCCGTGAACCTATTTTATTATTTCTCATTTTCTCTCTCAAACTTTAACATTATTGTATTTCTTCTGCCATACTTAATTGTGAGTTGGAAGCTGTGTGCACAAGGCGGGCCCAGGTGCCTTTATATAGAAGCATAGCAATGGGATTGTAAAAAAAGACTTTATTTTATTACTGGAGGAGAGGCTTCTCTGATTTAGACAGACAGTCAAGACTGGGGAGATCGGAACAGGGAATGCATTCAGGAGAGTTAATGCCTAGGTTGGGGCAAAAACCTAATCAGGTAAGTAAAGATTAGAACTGAGCACAGGTGTCAGAGAAGACAGACTATAATTTTTTCAACTGGTAGAAATCAGTGCCCATTTAGTGGGTAAGGCTGACTCTAAACATAAGATTTAGGGAAAGCTGAGGAAAAGATGAAACTTTAGGAAAAGTGCAGTTGGGAAAGCAGAGGCTGAGATTTGGTGTGGGCGCAACACTAAAGCTCAATATGGGATTGGCATAGGCCCTGGGTCCCAACAGGATCAAACACACAAGAAGACTGTGTAGGGTTTACCTAGGAAGAGAAAGCAGGCTCAGCGAAGAGGCCACTGAAGCTCCTACCATTCTCCTGAGCACGAGTTTAAGAGAGTGTGACTCTCAGGAGCTGAGTGTTCAACCCATTCCGGTCTCAAAGGGTGAAGCCAGACCTGTCAGGACCCTTGCCAGGTGAATGTGTGTGCCATGCCTACCTCCCACTTCTCCTGAAGAGACACTAACCCTCAATGTTCTTAATCCCTTGAGGTTTGGAGCTGTGTTCTGGCATGGTAACAACTTCTCTTGACATATTAATATTTACATTTAATTTGGTGTGGCCCAAACCTGTTGCCTTATGGAACTCCTGTGCAGAGCTGGTGGCTATGTAAAACAGGACAGCCACTGTGCAAAGCAATGTGGCACTTCTTCGATAAAGTTAAACACCACAATGCTACATAGCAATTCTACTTCTGGATATATAGCAAAAGAATCAAAAGCATGCTATCGAAGAGATATTTATACACATATATTCATAGCAACATTATGCACAATAGTCAAAAGATGGGAACAACCCAAATGTTCACTGATTGATGAGTGGATAAACAAATGTGACATATAAATACAATGGAATATTATTAAATATTTTTTAAAGAGTGAAACTCTGACAAATACTACAATATGGATGACTCTTGAAATGCTAAATGAAATATGTTACACAAAAAAGGAAAAATACTGCATGATTCAATTTATATAAGGTACCTAGAGTAGTCAACTTTGTAGAGACAGCAAAGAAAGTAGAATGTTGGTTTCCAAGAACTGAGTGGAGAGGGAAGAATGGGAAGTTCAATGGGTACAGAGTTTCCATTTGGGAAAATGAAAAAGTTCTGGAGATGGACAGTGGTAACAGTTGCAAACAATGTGAGTGTACTTAATGATGCTTAGTTGCACACTTATAAATAATAAATTTTATGTCTGTATATATTTTGTTTTATTTAAAGACTTTATTTTTAGGGAGCAGTTTTATGTTTACAACAAAATTGAGAGGAGACTATAGAAATTTCCCATATATCCTCTGCCCCCACACATGCATAGCCTCACCCATTATCAACATTACTCATCAGAATGGGGCATTTTTCTTCTTACCAAGGATAAACCTCCACTGACACATCATTATCACCCGAAGTCTGTAGTTTACCTTAGGGTTCACTCTTGGTATTGTATAATCCGTGGGCTTGGACAAATGTATTGTGACATGTATCTACTATTATAATATACAGTGTATTTATGCTCTAAAAATCTTACCTGCTCTGACTATTCATCTCTCCATCCCCACCTTGGGAAACCACTAATCTTTTTATTGTCTCCATAGTTTTGCCTTTCCCAGAATGTCATATATTTGGAACCATACAGCATGTATCAAGCCTTTGCAGATTGGCTTTTTTTCACTTAGCAATATGCATTTATGGTTTCTCCATGTCTTTTTATGGCTTGATAGCTCATTTCTTTCTAGCACTGCATATATCATGTATATTTTAATCATAATAAAATATCAAAATATGTTGCTTTAGAGAATAGTAAGCTTTTCATCACTGACAGTTTTTGAGCAGAAGCAAGATATATAGATATGTAGATCTATAGATGTATAGATAGAGACAGATTTAGTGGCAAATAGAGTTTTTTCAGAAATACCTTTTATCTAGAGAGACTAGAAGTAGAATCTTGGCTCAGTCACTTACTAGCTGTATGACTTTGGGCAAGTTCTAACTTCTCTCTCCTGAGGTATCTGATTTATAAAATATAAACTATAGTTCCTAAATTGAAGGGATGTTGGAACAACCAAATAATATGATAAATTTTATCATAAATATAAAATTTTCCAGAATAGTTTTTGTGATTTACCAAATACCTATTAAATATTCATTTCTATTGGACTTGACATAGTAGAAAGTACCTTTCAAGTCTTCAGAAGAAAAGGTAGCATCATCAAAAAGTAATATATTTATTGTGAGATATTATGCAGATATTGTGGACAACCATGGAAGAAGAAGGATTGCAGAAGTCACGTTTCAGGATGGAGACAGAGATGCTCCCCCTGGACTGGGTCAGTACATGTAACAGATGAATAAATAAGGATGAAATTGGTAGGTTGGTTAAAGACCAGATATGAAGACTGGAGACACCAGACAGGGAGATGGACTGAAACTGTAGAATAACCTAAGAATTGGAGAAAGGATAGATTAGGAAGAGAGAATTATACTACTGGGACAAGTTGGACTTCTTGCCAGAGTAGTGATGTTTAGGGAAGTCAGGTAAGGATGGGGCTATAGGTGCTGAGATACCTCTGTGTCCCACCTTCATGCTGCCAAGCTCTAGCTCCTGTTTCTCACCTCCTCGTCTGCACCCACTCTTCTCTCATCGCTCTAATCAAGATCTTCTCTAAAGCCTTTCCGACAGTCCCTGATGGAAATGTCACCCCTCTTCAGCAACCTATACACATTTCTCTCATAACACTTAGCCCACTTATACAGTTATGCTGATTCTGACCTATTTATCAACAGGAAGGGCTTTGTAGGAAGAGGAAATATCTTCTCTGCCTCCCCAGGAGTTAGGGAGTAAATGAATGAACTAACAAAGATGAGCAGAAAAAGAAGCTGAGAAATGAGTGAGCTAGTCAGATGATCTGCAGGAGTCTTTGAGGGAAAATAATGAAGCTGAATTCATCTTCTTCAATGGCCTTGCCCCTCCCCACCATCCCAAATGTTAAAGATAACAGACATTTGATCTAAGTCTTGAAGAAGCAGATAGAAAAGAGTTACTTTTTTTCCTCACACTGTCTAAATCTTAACTAAACTCCCAGCTGCCGTGAGGACATTGCACATCACTTTCCTAGTGATCGTGACTTTCTTTCTCTCTTCTGCGCTGTGGGTCAATACCTCAGGTCCACAGAGACTCCATTCACCTTAGTTGCATTCCCACCACTTTCCTTCCGAGGCACTGGCTCCCATAGTATAGGGTTCATGTTAGTAATTGTGGACAGAATGAATTAATGATAAAAATCTCAAGGATTTAGACCCTTACCAACACCCAATGCATAATAATAACTCTATTCTAGCTTCAAGGACCCAGACTTCCCATTCTCAGAACAATGAGACAGATTGATGATTTGGGGGTCTGTACCATGAGGAAGAACAAGAGTCCATTTGTTTTCTTATGACTTGATCAACATTCACATCAGATCAACAGCCTAATCCCTGGATGTAGTGTAGTCTATGCCCTTAGGATCGAAACCACAAAGCCACTTCAGTGTTCAGTCCAGTCCAGTCCAGGTAGGCCTGTGGCATCAAGTCTTGCAGGTCTTGGACAAGGGTTAATTGTGCATTGGCATAGACCCTCAGGCGAATGGCTGCTTTTAAAAAGTGGGGGAGAGTCAACTCTATGACAGGGTTAGTTTAAGTATAGTTTAATAGTTTCTATGTGCATTCTTAGTAAGAAGTAATAGCCCAGGGATTTTAATGCAATTAGAATTTAAATTCTTCTTTCTGCAGAGAAATGAGTTTTCATTAGCACTGCTGATCTGAAATGGTTTCAGAAATCCCCAGGCTGCCAAAGCATATATTTGATGCACAGCCAGGATTCTCCACAGCTTGCAGACTTGTATTTAGTCATTTAATATCCATGTATTCATTCATTCAGCTGTTATTAAAAAATTTTTGTTAATGTCTGAACGGTATGTTTTCTGTTTTCTAAGGAAGTTAAAGCTATAGGATATAACACTACAATTCAGATTCCTCTATTTTATTGAGCACTTTCTGAAGGCAGTAATCATGTTTTATTAAGTTTTATATGATAACACTGTTACAGTTTCTGGAACATACTAGCAATTCAATAAATACTTATTAATGAATGAATAAATTTCCTACTCTTATAGAGAAATTTTTGTCAAATGTGAGCAAATACTTTTTCTTGTCAAATGTGGAGAGTAACATTTTCTTGTGTCTAACATCATTGGAATTGAAACAGCCACAAAGACAAAATTTAGATATACAAATAGACCAACTGCTTTAAGATTTCATGGGACTGGTGTTAATAGACATTTTCAGGGGCTGTGAGAATCTTCAAAACTAAAGCTACAATTGAATGACTTCTTAAAGGAAGTGAGTGTGCATGAGGGATTTGAGAGGAGATTGATTACAGCTCAATCCAATACATTTAAGAGCTGAAGTTTTAACTGAATAAAGCCAGTTGTTCAGGTCCTTGGATTTTTATTTGTTTCGTTATGTTTTGTTTTGTTTTTTAATGAGGAAACACAACTCAGCGCTTGATGTGGAATTCTTTTGAAAAAACAACTTTAGGAATTTTTAAATAATAAAAACATAAAACATAAGCACCATTATACCAAGGCTTTTCATAATCCTAATATAAATTACATGTACTGATCAAACTGGAAAGAGAACAAATGATCATGTCGTCAGCCCCCCTCCCCCAGCCCCCAGCTCTTTTTTAGGCGGGTAAAGGAGGGAATGCAGAAAATTTCAGGAATTCCAAAGGGTCTGAGATTTCACCCTACTTGCAAATGAGCAAGTTAGCTTGTCACAGTGTCATGGATGCTGGCAGAATACTCAAGACCCTAGGTAAGAGGTCAAAGACAGTTTATTACACACAAGAATGACAGTAACCAATGTGTTTGCATCTGTGCGCCCATCCCCTGGCCTCAGCTCCCACAGGGGAGCACGGAGACTGCCATTGGACACATCTACGTGCAGTGGGTTGCATTACAGGCACGATTGCTGGAGAGGAGCCAGAGCTTAGGAGCTCTGAATCTTTTCCAGTGGGCGAAAGGCATGTCTGACCTTCCCTCTGCAAAGAGATTTATCTCTATTATACTGGGGAGTAAATATACCTATCCTTTTCTCTGGAGGGAAACACTGTCTCCATCTTCAGAGGCTATTTGCTATCAAACATCTTTGAAGACACAGTCGAGAATAAGTGGCAGTCAGTGCCTTGCTGCCAAGATGTGCAGAAATGTGAGAGACCCATGAAGAATCGTCTCTCAAAGGGGATGAGTCTCTTGTAGAAGTTGTCTGTGAGCCCGTGGCTCTTTTCACACCACCATACTATTTCCCTGCAAACCCCCGAAGTCACAGCAGCATTTTTATGACATATAGCTTTTCATTTTCTGGAAACCTTGTTCCCCCTGATTGTAGAAGCAAAGTTTGAATCTTTCATGACAAGATTTAGAATCAGTACTGTATATGTCATTCCTAATTCCACATTAATTCACTGCCTCCCTTGCTTCCAAGGTCGTCCTTGGCTTCCCAATTTCAGCTTTGAGAGGATTTGATCAGTCATCTCCTGAGTCAATGGAAACAGTAGTGGCAATGAAAAATGGGATGGGATCCAAACGTCAAATAAGCCTGAATAGAAGGAAACTCAGCATGAAGGATGATTCTCTCACTTTCTCAATAAGAAGAACTACTATTGTGGCCACTCTAAGCGTGTAACTTAGAGATGTAGATGAAAGGCCATGGCTTATTCATAGTATTAATTTATAATTTTAATTATATAGTATATTAGTAAAACTGCTTCTTCTCACATTTTATGAAGCAATTTAATTCAAATACTTTGCATGTATCTTCAACATCTAGATGGTTGAACATTTTGGGGTTATCTAATGCAGATTTTTAGGACCATTATTTCTACATTCAAATAAGTTCTTTAAAATCCAGTAGTTTTTGTTTCTGTGTATGATGTTGCTACTACAAATTTTATGTTAAATCATAAATATATAAGGAAAGTTCTTTTTAAAACTTTGAGAACAGTAATGTCCAGTAGAGGCAGGTGTGCAGACCCAAGAATGGATCCTAAATCCCAGTGATATCTCTGAGCCCTTCTTTCTATCAGTTCATTCAGTGGGACCCCAGAAGCCTCTCAGCTGGAATTGGTTGAGAATGTTTACAGCTAATGCAATTTCTTAAAAAGACAGCTATACAGTTCCTGAACCATGGGAGATTTTCTAAGAGCTTGAATATAGGAAAATTACATTTTTACTGAGAGATGACTTGAGGGGTGGAATGGAATCCTCACATTATTATACATGTGGTGTTAGTTTTAGTTGAGTAATTTAAAATGCTAATCCCATTCTTCTCATCATTAAAATGAGAAAAAAATTATGTATATTGCTTATGTTTTAGATTTGTTATGAGTTTTGGGTAAAATAATGAGTATGAAAGAACTTTATAAACTGTAATTTTTCATGTGTTTGTAAATTTCCATATAACGTCTCTTCTCCGTTCTTCTCTGTCTTGCTATTCTCCATCTTGTTAGCACGTATATTCACCCAGTCAGCTAAACTTCAAATCTGGGAGGTAGATTTGATCTACTCACTTATCACATTAATTGCTAAGCCCTGCCAAATTTTTCTTTTAGATGTATCTTAGTCTTTCTCCCTCTCTTCCTGGCTACAATGACCTCGTCCTGACCTTAGTCCTCTTGTCTCCACAGACTCTAGGGTCACCAAGCCTCTTTCACACAGCCACCAGAGTGTTCTATCTTACACGCAAATCAAACCATGTCATTCCTAAGATTCAGCTCTATAAAAATCTCCCATTTGCCTAAACATACTTAAAGTATTTAGTACGTTTTGTGACACCAAGTTCTATAAAGAAATGTTCTCTTCAAAAAGACTTTGATAGTGAAAAGGAGATTAGAAATTTTGTACAGTATATTCAAAATTCTTTGTGTTGAAAAGTACTCATTTGCATATTGAAGGCTCTTGGAAGTCTTGGAATACAGACATCTCTTTGTTTTTCCAAATAATGTTATATTCCCAAATTACTTGATGATAAAATTCTTGTGATTGGCAAAACATCTGTCACTGCTCCAAGAAAGGCACATAAGACAATGCAAGCCTGTATAATAAAGCCCAAACCCCTAAACCTGGTTCAGGGCCTACCCGTTTTCCTCCATTCTCACCTCTCACCTGTCCTGATCCCTTCACCTGTAACTCTCATGACTGTCAGCAGACTATAGGAGAAAAAGAGAGGGGTTTGATTTCCTTAGAAGTTGAAGTATGGTCTACACTCTTAAAATGCTAATAAGTATATTATTTATTAGTTCTGTATAGTTATGCATATTTGTAGATGATAACATATCATCCAGTCTTTTTCTTTGATACATACAATTTATTCTTTGTAGGTAGCACATATATTTTAAAGGACTGGTTAAATACTAGGTTTCTAATTTTTGTTGTTGTTTTAAGAGTAAACATATTGAAATACATCGTGGATTTGTACTATGGAGATAACGAATGGAGAAGCAGCCAGAGTATATCCAACTTTTCAAGCCTAGATGTTAATATCTCAGGCCCACAAATGGAGGAAAGGCTGGAGTATGTCACTGCTAGTTTCCCAAGAAAAGTACATAAGTTTATAAGATGGAGAGTTGAAGCTAGTTAATATTCTTCACCTTTTTTTGTAATACTCAAAGGACTTGAAGTTAGTAGTTTGATAATTAAGCTGTCCTTTATTTTCCGACAGAAATTAGACACGATTAAGAATGCTGAAGTAGGGGGCAGGTCAATTGCGCATCATTATTACAGACATTTAATGCATTTTAATGGTGGTTGATAAGGTACAAAATGCTATGTAAGCTGAAAGAAGAAGTTTTATTTCATTATATGTTACACATAGATATAAATGAGCTCACATTTGCACTTTTATGCATTAACTCAAAATATTAAACATTTTCTTTTAGTTATGAGTAACAGAATATATAATTTGTGAGAGATGAGCAGTGCTGAGGCCAGCACCTCTCACACAGTGCACCTGAGGATTCTCAGATGAGAATTGTCCTACTGAAAATTGAGAAAAAATGTCAGCAGCATTTGTGTTGCTGAAGAATCATGCTTTAATGTAGAAGGCCGATTGCTAGTATAAAAGTTCATTTCACTCATTTTCTCACATTTATTAATAAATATAAAATAATTTACATATTATTGCAATATTTATATCAGGCTTATAGCTTATATTGACACATATAGGTAAATAAACTATGTTCATTGCAGCATTATTTGCAATCACCAAGCTATGGAAGCAGCCCGAGTGCCTGTCAGTAGATGAGTGGATAAAACAACTGTGGGACATTTACACAATGGAGTACTACTTGCCGAATAAAACAAGAAAATTTTACCCTTTGCAACAGTATGGATGGACCTGGAGAACACTGTGCTAAATGAACTTAGCCAGCCAGAGAAAGACAAATGCCATATGATTTCACTCATATGTGGAAACTCATAAGCAAACTGAACTGAAAAGGAAAATAGAGACAAACTCAGAGAGAAGGAACAGAACGGCAGCT
The DNA here is from genome assembly GCA_004026545.1 of Mormoops blainvillei. Classification (NCBI taxonomy): domain Eukaryota; kingdom Metazoa; phylum Chordata; class Mammalia; order Chiroptera; family Mormoopidae; genus Mormoops; species Mormoops blainvillei. Next base: position 31,360 of record PVJD01004724.1, on the reverse strand, counting down.
GAGGGTAGGGGTAGAGGAACCGAGCCAAAAGGAAAAAGAAAACAACAGTGTGGTGATTGTGGTGGGGGGCAGGCTATAAGGGGACTGAATTGTAATGGACAAAAATACAATTAAAAAAATGAACATGAAAAACTATCAAAAATAATACAAAGATAATTCCTATGGGAGGTTACATTTTGCTAGTTGCCATGTGTTTTAGATAACATTTTTACATTTTAAAACTACTTTTTAAAAAAAAGAACTAAGTGTTGGGATTGGAGGAGATCAATATATATCATCCTTTCTGTCTTTTCTAGTTATCTGGTTTGGAAACAATTGAGTCACAGGAATAGATAGATGGAAATCAAAATATTACTTTTTGTTTTTTCACTGATAGAGAGAAGGCTCTTAGAGCATGTAGCTTAACTTATATGTGTCGTCAAGTTAAGTGGGCTAACACTTCCTGATCTCCAGGCTAGACCATGGACCACTGCATCAGAGGGATGACCCGGATCTGCAGAGCAAAGATGCACCCCAGACTCGCTGCCTCTCTTTGGTCCAGGGAATGAGGGCATATAGAGGAAAGAGTCTCCGTGCTTCACGCAATCAAGAGGACCAGCTGTCCCCTTGCTGTCATGTGCCAGCTGCTCACTCCGCAACTGCATGCTATGGAGGGTGCAAAGGATGAGGCGAGGGCCCAAACAGGCCTTCCACCGAACATCTGTGTGTCTGCACATGGCATCTCCACATAGACAAACTTCTTACTGGTGGAAGTTCCCGCACGGCTTGTGCTTACCCCCTGATCATGTCAAAGAAAATTCCTTGTCAGGAGAAAACCAGTTTGGACTGTTTAAAAGAAAACCAGCATTTTGCAGTTTGGAGCCGGGAAGAACCCTTTCATGACGGCTATTGTGGGTGTAGGAAGGCAGAAATAGTTTATAAACCTCAGGATTGATCGGAACATCAAGGGCCTTTACTGTTCTCTTAATAGATTATAATGCAGGCACTAGCATGTTTAGAATGGGCCAGGCACTGCTCTAAGAGCTTAGCATGAATTGACTCATTTAATGTGAATTAACTCATATTGGGTCTCAAAACAACACAACAAGTTTGTACTAACATTATTATCATTGATAGCTTCATATTATAGACAGAGGAATGAGATTCTTACAAGGTTAAAAAGCCTGCTGAAAGCCATCGAGTTGGAAGATGGCAGCGCGAGGCTCAGGGCCGGGCTTTACACCAGCGCCGACCCCTGCAAGACGCTGCTTCTCGCCGCTGCGCTGTAACTGTTTGTCACCCTCGTAAACTGTGTCCGACTGTAGCAAGTGAATCTGTGACTTGGGGTTATTTAGTATGTTGTAAAGGAAATATAACTAATGCCATTTATTAGAAAGAAGTTTTAGTGTTTGATTCGATTTCTACAGCATTTTTAGTAAATGGACTTTTTTATATGATTTGATCTTAGGAGTATGGATCATTTGCTCGGCTTGACTTTAATAGTTATATTTGGAATGCTTCATAATTTCTTTAGTTTACTTGTTTCAGTGTTGGTTTTTTCTTTCCAATGTAGCATAGTAGGCGTCATCAGAGAAGTCTCCAGCAATAGCAGGAACTCATTAAATATTTACACAGTGATCAAATGAATGAATGATGTTAAAAAGTTATTCATTTAGCTTACAGTGGCCTGTTTTCTTTCTCAGTACAGTTTTACACAGAGAATAGCTGTCAATAGCTCAAAATTTTAGGGAGATGAGACAAATGGATTATCAAAAATCCTTGTAGCACCATAAGCTTATTAAGGGTACTTAATGACTCATATTCTCAATATAAATGTGTGCTTAATGATTCATATTCTTAAAATAAGTATGTACTTAATTATTTTTAATTGGTGTAAAGTGAAGTGAGCAGTAAAGAGTTAAGTGTTTAAAAATGTAATTCCCTTTTCCATTCCATGCTATAACAAGTGGGCAGTCTTGTGCATGTTTCTTTCCACCTCTATACTTTGCACATGTGGTTTCCCATACTTGTAATTTCCACTTCCTGCCCTTTAACTTTGTTAACTCCTAGTCTTCCTTCAGGTCTTAGCTTCCATGTCTCTTTTGCTAGGAGGCATTCCTAGGCCCTCCGAGATGAGCCAAGTATACATTCTCTACTCCCTACTCAGGCCCCTCCCATGATGCCCTCTATCTTATTCATTGTTTGGTCTTTTTCCCTCAACTAGACCATCTAGTTCTTGATGACTGAAATTCTCTCTAGTACCTAGTGCCAGGTCTGATACAGCAAATAATTTCAAAAAACATTGAATGAGTGAATGAGTGAGTGAATGAATGAGTGCCAAGTGCCAGCCAAGTAGGTATGCTAAAAGAATTCCACTCAAGTAATAGGACATTAGTTAGTTTGGCAAACAGAATCAAAGCAGGAGGCAGGAATCAGAGGGGCAATTTCAGAACGTTCAACGTAACTCAGATGGCTGTTACAGTTTCTAGCTTTCAAAGAACTGGGCATGTTTCTATCAACTTATGCCAGGTAGGTCCCAACCTTCTATGTAAATTCCAGAAGCAAGGAGAATGGAACACAGCACCAAAAAAAAAAAAAAAAAAAAAAGTGAGCACAGATGACTCATGGTGAGGAAACAGAAGCTGCAGAAAGAGCCCTGTGTGCCCAACTCAGGAACAGTTTCACAGTCGGGGGAAAAAGCCCAGAAGGCTTTGGGAACTATATGATTGACAGGCAGAACTGCCCAACAGAAGAGAAACTGTACAGTTACAGGAAGAAGAACAAGGGTAGGACACCGTAAGGTAGAGTTGGATAGAGGAATAGTGTAGGAAGAGGACAGGAAAGAAAGAGTTTGAATAAAGATAATGAGGGAGGGCAGTAAAGCTTGGAAAGAAGCAGCCTTAACTGGACTCCATTTTTCTGGAGACAGGAGGGAAGTGGCTGGCAGCTCGAGCTTGGTCACACTGTTCCCATTCATCTCTTATGATGCCTCTGTGCACACCTGAAGCATCTGCTGGGACTTTTGATTCCCTTGACAATGAATCAGCATGATAATGACCGGGGTCTTATCGCTGGGGCACTTTCTGGATTGTGCTTTCTCTAGCTTTGTCACCTACTGTTCCGAGTTCCTCTTGCCTGAGCCCTTATAGTGGGGATAGTGAGCAGCTACCTAACTGCCTGTAACCAAGAGCATTCAGTGTTTCTCCTCAACGCAGTGGGCCCAATGCCGTGCTGCAGCTGTCCTTCTTGAAAAGTTGGGTGAAGCTGCAGCACTGCCTCATCAAAGGGACATGTCAGCAGCTATCAATATTCCAAAGTACTACTCAAATGTTAATGATTGTTAGTGAGGTAGAGAAGATATATTATTCAAATATTACAATACAAAGCTGTATGTTACAAGTGCCTTAACTTGTCAGAGATAGGAGGAATCATTTATGCCTGGAATGATCAAAGAAAAGTGCCAGGGATTAAAGAAAATTATTTTGTGTCTGTCCCACAATCTCAGCCCTGGGCAAGCCAACATTTATCAAAAATTCTTTTGATGAATGTACTATCTCAAAAACTAGTTCTTTTTGAAAGAAAGAGATGGTTTCTTTTTCAAGCAGAACAAATGAATTGCTAGTTTGAAGTTAGAAAGGTGTTTAATCAGTTCTCATTCTCTTTCTATTTTTAGTGCAGATTAGAAATAATAATAAAAAAAACCTATGAAAAGTGATGCATTGAACCATAGTGGGGAAGAGTTACCCAGAGGATATTTCTCATTTGATTTTGTTTCTCTGTAGAGGCTTGTGTGAGAGTAAAATTGTTCACGTATCCTTTTCTTTAAAACCCACTGGAGTATAAAGAAAAGGGGCTGTTTATTATGCATGTTAATGAGTGGACAAATAGTTTTCTATATGGGCTCTGTTGTAGTTCCATTAAATGAAAGCACTAAAACACATTAAGGCATTACTTAATGCTTATGTTAATAGATTCCAGCCTATTGACATACAAAAAGTCAATTAGCAAATCAAGACTTATAGCAATGCCTTAAAGGTGATTGTAAAACTTGCATGAAAGATTTTTCCCAACTCATTCAACTCCTCTATCTTAACAACATTTAAAAAATTATGGAATATGTCATGAAGACTTTAGCAAAGCCAGTGGTCTTCTTTACTGTTTTTATCTGCCCTGCACCCAGGCCCTTGTAATTTTAGACGTTGAATGGAATCCTGAGTTTGGACTTTATTTATTTTTAAAGGCAGCAGCTTGCATGACAGACTCCATTTTCACACAGTGGTGTTTCTCTCCTTAGAGTTTCAAAATCATTACAGGAAATTTTACGCTTCTATTCTTTCCATTCTAATCAATTTTAGTATCTATGGGACATTTCAGTTACGGAGCTCACTTAAGTTTTTCTTACTTCAATCAATTAAAACATACATGTGTTAAAAACCTTTATTTGCAGAATCATTATCCAGGTTGACCTTCCAGACAAATCTGTGGAGCTTGAAGGTGATTTGTTAAAAGATCAGCTCTAACAAAGAACTTACTTGTCGCCCACTAAATAAAGATATCAGACGGTGAAGAATCAAATAGATGGCATCTAAAAATCGGCCAAAATCCAGAAATCTTGGTTTTCAAACCACTTTCCTTCATTTTATAATTGAAAGGGTTGTTTAAATTAAAAATGTGTGATCTTATGGTAGTGCATTTTTATTATTTTTATATACTTCAAACATAGAGAAAAGTGTAGGGAAAAAACCCAAACACCTGTTTGGGTGTTTAAGTTTCTCTCAGCAGTCCCTTTCCCTCACGTCCTCTATATGGCAGCCTTTGGTGTTTAATTTCCCCAGTAATCATTTAATTCTTTATATTTATGGACCCATAAACAACATAGTATTATTTCACATATTTAAGCTTTATTTAAATATTAATACATAAAATTTAAAAATGCACAGTACAAACTATTACTGTTTTTTCGGCTGAACCCAGTGATTTTGTGATTTATCCATTTTGACTCATGAAGTTCCAGTTCACTTTTTATATGGTATTCTACGTAGAAGAATGGATACTTATGTTGTTTCCAAGTTTATTCCTACATGCTCTGTCACAAAGAACCATTTTATATATATCTCCTTAAACACATGCTATAAGAATTTCTCTAATTTTATAGGAGTTAAGTGGATAAATTACAGCATAGGTACAAATTGTCAGCTTTAACAAGTTCTAATGTCACGATTTGCATTCCTTCCTTCGGGAAACCGAAGTATGTGTTGCTATACCATCACTCAGTACTTTCCGACTATGAAGTTTTGCCTGTCCTTTGAATATGAAGTGGTGCCTCATTGTTGATTTAATTTGCCTTTGTCTTGAGCTTGAGATTGAGCATCTGGATATTTGCTTTATGTATTTTTCAAAAGTATTTCATTAAAGTGTACTCATTTAAAAAATTGGTAGAAGAAAACTCAGGAAGGAAAAGATTGCCTGTAGGTTTAATATTTATAAATAACTGCTCTTAGTATTTTGCATTTTAATGATTTTTCTTGCAATCTTGCTTTTCTTTGAATATTGTTATTCATGCTTATGAGTACATATCATATGTTGATTTTAAACAGAATTAATTCAGTAACATTCACATGTTCTATATGGAAGATAAGAAGGTACAAAATATTTGTTTCAGGATGAATTATTCCTCACTATAAAAGAAAACTGACATATGCCATTCAGTAGGCTTCAGATTTAAACACAATTATTTCTTAAGTACTGACAGTGTTGATTACTGTAACAATTTGGCTCTTGTGAGAGGTAAAAAACAGCTTTTTGATCAGCAATTTTCCTAGCTGGCACCTTGTTCAGTATTGTTTAGTTAAGGAACATTACCAAGAATGGAACACCGAACATTATCTATTGTATTAAACAATAATTAAAATTGCAGAACTTTCTATTTGAACAATGGGCAAGAATGTAGTTAAGAAACTCATTTCCCGGGAGTGGGAGTGGAGCTGGTGGAGGAGAGAAGCTACAGGAATTCTTCAGAGACCAGCCACCCCAAGCTGCAAAAAACACTACCGAGTTGTTTCTTTCGAGATTCAAACCCAGTAAAGGTAGATTCTCCAATCTGGTCTTATCTGAGCCCTGAGTAGTGAATTTGTTTCTTTTCAAGATTGGCTGTAGTAAACCTTAAGGAACATTTATAAACATAAGCACGTAAATGTGGTATGTCCTGAGCCATAGCATACCTTGCTTTACCCTTGTGTTGCTTTAACACACCAATAACAATGGCACAGACGTCTCGCATGCTGCCTTATCCACGAAGACCTGTCAACATTATGCTTCTGTCCTCTTGACTTTAATATTGTTGTTGTTGTTGTTGCTGTTTTGAAGGCAGCCCATTTCTTACTTCTCTCCCTCCCTCTTCCTCTCTCCCCTTCCCTCCTTTTCCTATTATCTTTCTTTGTATTTTATTTACTTTTAATTTGCTTGCCATTTCAAGATCCATCTCCATATGGGTGACATTCTTCTCGTTTTCAACTGGAATGAACTTAGCTCTTTTACGTATAGCCAGGACATTTTTTAAATTTCTTAAATAGAAATTTAGTTTCATTTTCTTTTATTATGACTTCTACTTCAGTTAATGCTCTTTCCTCAGGGACAATGCAGCCCCAAAGGTCAGCTCCCTGTGTTCTGCTCTCCATACTTGCCACAGTTTTCTTGTTTGAATTACTTTTGGCCACTCTTCTGGATTCTGGGAGAGCTTACTGTGTGCTCCAGGCTCTTGAATTTCTTTTCTGCCATGCAAATTCTGCAGCTTGAATTTTTGTTCTCCGGCGTGGATTTTAATTTTGCTCCTGCATTTTATAGTAACTTGAACACTAGAATTCATTCCTTATGTCACATATCTCCATTTTATTGCTTGTTGTTGTCTTTAATTTCAGCCTATTCCGCTTTCTCTGCACCGGTGAGAATGCTAAAGGAGTTTGGGACGTTTCCTCCTGATGTCTGTGGTAAATCACCTTCAGCCATTTCCTCCTACTTTATTTCTTGCAGACCAGGCTCCCCTTCACTTCTTTGACAAGGCGTTATCAAAATGTCATTGCCCTTCTGTTTTACTTTTTCTCTGTTTTCTAGTGTTTGATGCCAGAACCATGTATCAGTGATGTAACTTAGTCCTGATTTAACCGATCATCATGAAATGGCTTAATTTTGATTAGATTTTCTTGAGTTAAAAAATGCCATATTGATTAGCACTGGGGCTCAGGGGATTATAACAAGGAATTTATGAAGACTGTAGATATGGATGTAAGTCTTTTTGCCTCTATGTATATGAGCATTTGCTTAAAGAAGAAAGAGAAAAATGTATTGCAGGTTATACACATATATTTACTTAAACTAATATTTAGTTATTAGACACAGAAGACACAGAGTCACTTTCTTATCACAAAGGTGTTCATTGTCACTTCAATAATTTGTTGACTTGACTCCTACTGCCCTCCGTAGAAATTATACCTCTTGACCTCAGAAAGGCAAACTTAAAATACAGTACTCAAAATGGGAAAAGGAGTATTTGCCATCTTTGGAATCAAATCACTTTTGGCTAGTGCTGTCCACAAATATTCCACCTAAAATATGTTCATTACTAGGCCACAGGCCGTCTGTGGAATCCAAGTGTAATTCGTTAGCACTGGCACTTGCAGCCTGACTCCAGTTAGCTTAAGTTGACAGATGAAGTCGAATCGTGCTTTGCTCTCCCCAGGAGTAGGGCAATACCTCTGGGGCTTCAGAATTCAGGAGTTCAGGCTGAAAAGGGTTGTTTGGCAATCTGAAGCAAAATAACGGTTGTTCCTCCCCACCCCCAGGTAGGCTGCTGCGCGTTTTTCACTGTGCGTGTGAACTATGGATGGAGAACTTCTTTGTGGCCAATTACACACTGATGCAGTAGGCTTCCAAGGTTTTATTTTATAGCTTCAGTTTCAGCTAGTAAGGAAAATTTTGGCAACCTAAGCAATCCTAGAGGTGGGGGTGAGAAGCAGGATTGGAAAGTTGAAGGGAATCTGGCAGAGCCGGAATTAGTGGAAACTCAAGCAAACGTGTGTTAAAATGAAAAGTTTTAACCTATCTTTTGGTCAGCAATGCTACAGCATTATTTCCTGCCTCTTGATTTATTTGGAGTGAGCGGATCATTTGAACACAGGACACTGACCATCAGGAAAGATAATCACGCGCACCTACGTGCATATAAAGGCAGCTGCATAGTTTTGTGGTAGCATTTGTATAATTTTTCCTTTCTTTCTGTGAGTTGTTAATCCTTTGAGTACTCCATTTTCAGTGTTTCTTATGTGTAAATATTCTGTTCTCCACACCCCATTTTAAGTAATCCATGCTCCTTTAACCAAGATACATTATTTGAAACAATTGATGATTCTCAACGGTGAATTCAAAGTCAATCTCATATGTTTTAAATTAACCAAACTGGCTTTTTCACCCACCAGCTGCTTGATCAGAAGTAAATCATTTTGGCTCTGAGATTCAGTTGCTCACCGATAAAACTGGAGCAATGTGATCAGGCTTGTGTTCCTCAGACACTGTGAAGATCAATTATATCAGGTCTGTGAATGCTGTGAAGTACGGCACAAATGCAGTATGTAAGTACTGATAAGTGCTGCTGCTTTTTCCTTTGAAAACATGTTTGAAACCCACAGCTGGAACGCCCTGAAGATGAACAGGTGTGAGCCGCGCGCCATCACAATGACTCCAGGCCGCAAGCTGTGGAGAGGACAAAGGCTTGGGGGTCACAGTGATTCAGACATTGCCCAGGCTACTTAGCAACCTTGAGGCCACAAGTCATTTATTTTGCCATTCTGAACTTCGGTTGTATTTTGATCCCTAGAATAGATAACAGTGCTCTATTCAGGACTGATAAAAGTCAATCCTACTGCCTGATCTATGAATTCAAGAGTCCAAGGGTAGAATTTCACAAGCAAAATCTATTCAGAACACACTCAACTGCCCGGATAAGCTACTTGGGATATAGATCAACAGTTTCAGAAAGAGTTAAGATGGTTAACTGACATGCCATCCTAAAACTCACCACCTCCCCTGAAAAAAAAGATATTTAACAACATCGAATTCTCAGCATTTGTTTTTGACAAAACTTCAGCCCATGTATCGTAGTGCCGCTATTCTGTCATTTTTATATGTGGCAGCTCCGATCTGCCCTTTCTTTGAGATCATGTTTGCATGAGTCCTTGCATGGAGTTCCTACTTTCTGTGGGGCACATTAGGTGCTAGGAATAAAGCAAAGAGCACCAGACGCAATGCCTGCCCTGCTGGTGCTGACATTCAGCCACGAACAAAACTCACTTTAGTAAAATGCAAACATCACTCCCAAAGAACCACAGTTGTGTGGAGAGAGGTGAGGGAGCACGACACTGAGCACTGAGAACTTCCGGGCCAAGAAGAAGTGACAGCAGCAGGAAGTGTCTGTTCTAGGTTTGTAGGCACGCGAGGCATGTGAAATGTGATGAGGTATAAGTGCGATTTTAACAACTGACCTCTAATGTGGAATTTAGAAAATGCCCATCTCTGTAGAAAGGCCTAAATCCTTTAGTCTTTTTACTGCGACTGCGTTTTTATTTTTAAAGATTTATTTATTTTTAGAGAGGGGGAAGGGAGGAAGAAAGAGAGGAAAGCATCAGTGTGTGGTTGCTTCCTGTGCCCACCTACTGGGAACCTGACCCAAAACCCAGGCATATGCCCTGAGTAGGAATCAAACTGGTGACCCTTTGGTTCACAGGCCACCACTCAATCCACTGAGCCACACCAGCCAGGAACGACTGCATCTTTTTTTAATGGAGGCTCCCTAAAGGTTCAGGCCCGACTTGCACATCTGCGTCTAGTTCATTCCTAGCTTGTCATGCCTTAGTGCTACCTCTAGTCCACCAGACTGTGTTCCCAGGTGCAGTAGGTCCTCAAAGAATATCATTTTGTTATAATGTTGATGAGACACACTAGGAACTTAACAATTGTTTAAATCAATTAGCTTATGAGAAAACTGGTTTCATTATAGGTCCTTCCACTTAAAAGTCGCTGAACCTATCAAGGGCATTAAGCGAAGATTTACTGTACTATAATCCCTATCCCTAAAAACCAAATTTTCTGTGATAGACTCCCAAGTGATACTTTCTTAAAGTTTGCCTGCCACTGTCTGAGGCCGCTCTGCACCTTGGCCCGTCCGTTATGCCCCTGCGATGTCTTCCCTGTGGACTGAGCTAGGTGCAGACTCACGTTTCCAAATAAGAAGCTGCGAGAACGGCCTCTAAGTCTTGCTCCTGTATTCAAGCGTCCAGCCTAGGACTACAGTGGGCAGACTAATGGAAGGGGCCCGACATTCCCCGGCATTCACTGTTGTGTTGCACCACCAGTCCAGACCTGGCTGTGGCATTTCCTTCCTGAAGAGTCGGTGCAGTGCGTGGACATCTAGGAGAGGTTCCGATGGTTACCCACATGAGGAAGCTGGTATTTGAATTCATCCTTAAAAACAGATTGAATTGAAATGGGCAGAGGAGAAGGTTGACAGAATCTTAAGAGCATAAACATTGGCGAGGAAAGGCACCAGTTGTACTGGGAAAAGGTGAACAACTCTGTGTGACCTGTTTGGCTCTGGACATATCAAATAGCCACCATGAACCAAGCTCCTGCCAGATGTTGGGAATATAAAGATGACTACAATTCTTTATTCTTCAGAAGCTGAAAGGCAAGTTAGAAGTTATATATGGAAGGATAAGAGGGAAAGAGGGACCATATTACAGTGCTTTTAAAAGCTAATATGTTTAGACTTTATTCCTTAAGTAAAAGGGCATTTTTGATGAGGTTCTAGGATAATTGAAATAGAAAATGTAAAACATTTTTATCTAAATATTGATAAATTCATATCTAAACCTAGTCTCTTAACTAGGCTGGTATTTTTATGGAAAATACTCAGATACTCACTTAAGTCACAGTAGCTACTTTTATACGTAATTTTTTATGTATATTTTATTTTATTTTGTTTTACTTCATGTATATTTTGATTTTTTTCTAAAACACAAAATAACAACTCTGTAGGAAGACTACTTTTATGTAAATAATGCATTCTAAACTGTTTTCATGAAGTTTTATCTTTAGAAAACTTTAGTATATAAACATAAGTTTTGATGAGAAGGTTAATGTAATGGAAAATTAACAGTAGAATAAAAGCACATTTTACTACCTAATTAGCATTTAATTAGGATGGAATTTGTATTTTTATTGTGGAAAAATGTTGATTGCTGAAAACATCTACACTCTTCTTTTAAAAAAAAAAAATTCTTCTCTGTGCCTCTCTCTTTCTCTCTCATACCATCCCCTTACACACAAATTGATAGTTTCCTACAAAAAAATGCATTTTCTCTACTCTTTATTCTCTCTTCAAAATGAACCTTCCAAATTCCCTTCTTTATGCTTTTAAAAATTATTAAAGACTTTTTTTTCTTTTAAATGCTTTGTTTCTCAGAACCGTTTTCAGAGTAACAGCTGTTTCCTTTAAAATTTCTGTTCAATTATTAAGCACATTGTAGTTTTAATTTTTAATGGGCTCTGCACATACATATGCAATATGAGGGATCAAAAAGGAGAGGCTGAAAATGGCGGCATTTTCAAGTCCTTGCAGGATGTTAATGTATTACTGCCTTTAAGGAGTAAAAAAAAAATACAAAGTAATGGACTCTGACTACAGCATGGGTAGAAATAACCTGTATTTCTCTACTAGGAACTCACACATGGGTTATCTCCCCCAGCAGACATTCCCATGTTACAGACGAGGGTAATGAGAGGCAGGCTGGTCTCCTCAGTTGACTTAGTCTGTGTTGCTAGGATTTGAGTCTGCATATATCTCCGTGCCATTGTATCTCACTGTCTGAGGCAATCGATTACACTTAGGAAAAAAATACCTTGGCAGCTATGGTTGTTAAATAGTAAATTGAATTGGTAAAGGAGTTTGGTAACTAGCATGTTAACATGGTTGAAAAACACAATGAAATATTTTTGCTTGAGAAATTAGATGGACTTCTGCCTGAAAAATGAAAAATGGGCAATGTAGTCTTTAATATGAGCTAGGATGAGATTTTAAATCAATAAATATTTTGCATTTTCCAAAGATAAAAAAGGAACTTGCTCTCATGCTTCAACGGGATAACCAAGATGGCCACTTGAACCTCTCGACTTTGTTTTTTGCCCTGAGTATAGTTGATTCTATTTCTCTTGGTTACCACCCACTTTCAGTAATGAGCTTTTCCACCTGTCTCTCCTGTCAATGACACTGGGCATATTGGCTAGCACATTCTAAGGACGTCAACATCTTCTGGCTTATCAGACTATGTGGCAGGTGGAGTCCCCCACTTGCCCGCACTAGCCTTAAACACCCAAAGCCCTCACAACCCCAGCAGCTGAGCATGTGTCGGTGTTGGGGCTTGGACAAAGGTGACAGTGGGCAGGGATGAGTAGCTCCTGTGCTGGTTCTTAGCAAAGCCTTGTCACCAGAAATGGGAAGGAAAAGCAGTCTAAAATTCTGGTAGATAAGCAAGCTTCCGTGATCGACCCCTGAATTTCCAAACTTGAGTAAATTGTGTTTGATGTTCAAGTGAGATAAAGCGAGAACAAAACAAAGGAAAATCTCCCTCAAGTATTTTAAAACATTGCAAAAGCCGAGGTTTTGGCAATCTACATCTGCTACTGAGAATGTGAGCACTTAAACAGATCACAACAGGTGAGCTCAATCAAGTGTTCATGTGTGAAACATAAGCTCGGTTGTAAGCTGTTCTGAAGAACTATTATGTCGATAAAGAACGAAGGGGAATGGATTTTTCTTTTTCCTGCTAGGCACCAATAGGAACTTTATAATTTACTTCTTATGGGGCCGATTGAAAAACCCATCGTGATCTACTCTTCAGTATTCCTGTTTTTTAAAAATATCAGTTACTTGTTTTTGCAATTAAAAACATAAATTAACTATGCTTTATTTCTATTGCATTTTCTAGAATCATAAAGGTGAATAGAGTACTATTTCCGTACCTTGTAAGGCCCTTTATTATTTCTGAATATTTAGAACTTTAATTAGTTCGCTTTTTCTGCCCCTTGGCATTGACAATTTTTCCTGTGGTTAAAATTTTTACCTACTTTTTCTTTGTATGAGAACCTTTAAGCATACTAAGAATCATTTCGTTCCCCATTCACCATGACATTTTTATCTTGCCAAACAAATTCAAGCAAGATTTTACTCTTTACCTGAAGCTTCAGGATGTGTGAGACCAATTTACACAAGAATGTTTTTACTATTTCATTCTCTACCCCCAGGAGTCAAATACTGAATCTTTTAGGTTTAGAAAGGACTGTTTTACTAGGATGGCACTTTATTTATATTTTTTAAATTTTATAAATTAAATAGAACAGGGAAAAATGTGTAATTTTCCAAGAAAGGCGCGTTGTCTCCCTATGCCTGCAGCAAAGCAGGTAAAATGGCAGTTATGTAAATACTTGAATTAAAGGGACTCACTCAAGTCTAGGGCTCAGAGTAGGTGGAGCATGAGACTTTGACTTGCCATCAGCAGTGGATCCCAGTCCTCCTGACTCCCAGCTTAGTGCTCTTTCCAATATATTTGGTTAATATAAATGAATATATATACACGCATACATATTCGTGAGTTCTCCCTAAGATATGAATATTTTTATAAAATTTTTACCAATCTGCATGTGCACACTGGTCTTTCCCTCTTCTAATTTCTGGTTAAAATTTGTCAGTTCTAAACTCAGTAGCTGTTCTGTTAGGGAGGACGTGGAAAGTGGAGACCGCTTCTTGCCCTCCCCAGTGAAGGATTTCCCTCTATCTCTTGGGATTATATTGCAGTCAGGGATGACTCAGCCATGTTTAGTATTTCGATCATTAATCATTTCAAAATTCAATTGATTCTAGGTGGTTTTCTTGATTCTAACGATTTGATGTAGGCAAGAAAACCAAAATAAGGTAAGTAGGTAATTATGACTGTTTCATTAAACATTCATAATTAGAGATGCAAAGAGTATAGAATTCTACAAAAATGTAAGGCTCAGAAGCTAAAGATCCCAAAGTATAATCTCAGAGACAATAAACAGGCTTACAGGGGGACCTCCTACATCAAGGATAAGTTAGAGATCTATAAAATAGCATTGTAATTTGTTGTAAGAGACTTTTAGAAATTGTAAATGCAGTTACTACATAGAACACCTGTTTGACAGTGTTTTGTATATAGTACATGCCTACTATATGTCTGATGAATTCATTCATCGTGGAAGCCTCCATTTGTTGAAAATCTCCATGGGATACAGAGTTTTATAGAAGGATATGCGACATAGAGTGTAGTTAGAATCAGAACTCTGAGAAACCCACCGGTTTTCCAGGGGCATAAATTCTTCCCACATAGTGCCCCTCTAATGGGCATCGTTATTTTCATCATCATTACAGTGACCGTCAGCATGAGCACCTCGCCGTCACCGTTCCCCTTTGTAGAGTACTTACTTGGTGCCAGGCCCTCTGCAAACATCATTTCATTTGACTCTCAGCCATGCCTCTGGAGAGCATTACTGCCTCATTTCATGGATGAAATATGGAAGCTAAGGTGGATATTATTATTTCCATTTACATCTTATAAACCAAAGCTTAGAGACATGATATTTACTTACATCACTTAGCTAATAAGGACAGACCCAGAACCTAAATAATACGGGTCCTTCTAACTCTACCACCACCGATATAGCACAATTCCACAGTTAACAAAGAGGAAGAGGGAGTGTTTTTAAAATTTTGTTTTAGTTTACTTGCAATACAGTTCACCCTCTTTTGGTTACAGTTCTGTGAATTTTGACAAATGCCTGTCTCATATGGCCAAAACCACAGTGAACATACAGAATAGTTCCATTATCCACCAAAATCCCCACTTGTGGTCCCTTTGTTGTCAAACTTTTTCCTATTCTAATTTCTGCCAATAACTGAGATGTTCTTTGTCTCTATACCCTTTTCTAGAATGGCTTATAAATGGAATTTATAGCACATAGCACTTTGGGTCTGGCTCCTTTCACTTAGCATAATGCATTCGAGACTCACACATATTGCTATGTGTATCAACACAGATGAAATAGTTTGTTATAGTAAACAAACTATTTACTATAGTTTGTTTATCCATTCAACAGTCCAGGATGGCCTTGTCCTAGAACTAGCAGTTATCAGGCTATGGGCCACTGAGCCTCAGTACAGTTCCAGGTGACTCTCCAGTAGTGCTTGGGTTCATCCACATGAAGGTCTCAGTGATCTAAGAGTGCTTGTGCACTGGGACTTCCTTTTTCTTGTTTGATTAACCATTTTTCCATCCTCTTTTTAAATCTAATTTGCTACAATTCTATGGACCAAATAAAGTCACTTGACTATATTTATCACTAAATTTAGTGATCAAATAAAGTCACTAAAGCCAAACCCAAGAATTACAGGTACAAAGAAATAGATTCTACTTAAGGGCATGGGACAAATTCACACTAAAAGTTGCATAAAGTCAGATAACTTGCTTATTACTCACTCCTAATCTCGGATTCCTCATTCGTAAGGTCATTCTAATAATACTCATCTCATAGCATTTTTTTTAATTAAAATTTTTTTTAAATGGAAAGGTGCTAATAAAGCACTATCCCTGATAAACAGTAGCTGTGATTATCCCTGGGGTATCTGGAAAGGTTACTCATAGGCAAAAAACACAAAGATGTAAAAGACACGATCTCTTCTAACAAGGAATTTTACTTTCTGATTATTCCACCACATCAGTGTGGGATTTTAAGTCAATTACTTGATTTGTCTCATTTTTAAATAAATGATAAATATGAATAATAAAAATGTTGAATAGATTAATTAATTTACAGTATGTTAATTTTTGCTTTCCAACTGAACATGTTGATGGGGCAACAAGTTAAAAGCATTACTAAAGAGAACAATGTTATTAGAATGGCTAACATGGTAAGGCAAGCTGATGTAGTTAAAATTCGATTGGCTCTGACTGTGGGTTTTGTTTGGATGGAGAGCCTGAAGACACCCCAGGCAGTAAGTGATGTGTTGGGCTGGCCAAGATGTCCATATGTTTTTTTTTTCCATAAAATAAAAGATGATTTTCGTTTTCACCAATAACTTTATTGATTTGGATATTTTGAGTAAGTCGGCCATCTCCCATGTAGTATAACATCGATTGTTCTCAATTAATGTCTCAATTTGATTGTTATCAACTTCAACTGGTCTACGCGACCTTGGAGCATAGTCCAGCGAGAAATTTCCAGCAACGTCACAAAACACTTTTGACACGTTCGATGAATCACAGCACCTTCTCCATACCCTGCGCAAATTTTTTTTTTTGCATTTCAGTTGCATTTTTACCTTTCTTGAAATAATAAAGCATAATATGCTGAAAATGTTGCATATTTTCATGATCTTCAGTATTAAAATGGCTACACAAAAATTCACCAATTTGGTAAGTTGTTTTTAAATGCACGCTGATATGACAGCTGTCACAATACAGTCTAACAAAATTGTTTGGAATGAAGTTAAAGACAATAAAGCACTACTAGAGCCATCTTATGGGGAAAAAAAACAAAAGCCTTTTTGGCCAACCCAATATCTGAGTGAAATTGCAGCAACTCTTGATTCCATACACTCTCCTTATCTAGAGTGCAAGCAGTTTGAACTGATCAAGCAACACACACCATTACAAACAGAATATGAAATAATATCACCACAGATGAACCTGATTTCTACTAAAAAGCTCCTTGTGATTTCTACTATCTAATCTTCTACCTACCCTGCCTATTCTGCAAGAAACTAAGCCAAATTTGTTTACGCCATATTCCCAGAACAACGCCTTCATTTCTTTTGCCCTTGTAACTTTTATTGTGTTGATTGCCATTAGGAAAATTTCCCATCTCCCACCTCGGAGAACCTTCTTAATGTGACTTTGTTTCCTGAACACCAGGTCGCAGTGACTTCCCTTTGGCGTTTGCTATGCAGAGCGACTGTGATGCTAAAACTGCTTTAACTTCAGTTTATCATTTCAGGTGAGAGGATGGAGCCCCTGAGCAGGAAATGATCGCTTTTTGCCATCTGATCATATGCACAGCAGATGGCCACCAAATATTTTGTGTATTGGGGTATTTGGAATATGCTCAGTTTGGAAACAACATTCCTGTAATCAGTGGCATCCTTCACAGATCTTGAACATTTTAAAGTTTCACAGGGATGTCATTGGCCTTGGTGCACTGAAAATCCTGGTCCTTTCGACTACCATTCTAACATGTAATTAGAGTAGAAAATAAACTTTATCATCCCATCTGTACCTTTAATTACTTATTTCCTTGAACAATAGCCCCTATGCTTCTAAAATTAACACTTTTTTGTTTTGCAGAGTGATGATATGATAGTACTGGAGTTGTTTATTTTGTTTAAGTTAAAGTATTTTTAACTTGAAGCATGGTCTTTTTCCTCAGGAGCGCAAACTACTTTACAGGCAATAACTCATTTAGATCTTCAAGTTCCATTGGGGGTTGTAGGTGATAAGTAGTATATCCAATTTACAGGGAGGACAATTGAAATAGAGTCAGGCGGCGAATTACTCTGAGTCGGGGGGCACAGCTATAATGGCACACAGAACGGAATCAGGGTCTCTTGACTCCCAATTATTCCTCCACCCACTAGATCATGCCACCTGCCCCATCAGTCGTTGGCAAATAGATGATAAATTTTGTATGACGCTAACTCTTAGATACCTACAATTTATAATGTGCATCTACACGTCCTGGTTTACAGTCATTTTATGACTCTCTAGTTGGTTATGAGGTGTCCACCAGCATTCTGCAGGTCTCAGAGCAGCTGTTGCAAAGGCAGGAAGAATGGCAAACCGGAAGGCAGTGTTGGAAACAAAAGGATCTTGTGTGTGGGAAATACGTAACCTGAGAAGCTTTAGGAATCAGAATTATAGTTGCAGACTTGGATGGTGAAGAGGACACTGCCCTCTGTTTGTGCAGATGGATGGCAATTGACCTGACATTCCATCCTTCTCTTATCATTTTGACATGTAAACATGGAAAGTAAGTAAACGAAGGGCAAGTCTAAATTACAACATAAGCGAGGAATGTTTGAAACCAGTGCTCCCCGAGCTCCACAAGGTTGCTGCCCTTCCAAATGCATGGGGAGCTTTCACGTACACAGTTGAAACTCTGATATGGGGGCATGACAGCACTGAGGCTATATGATAGTAATTGATCGGTGGCTGGTCAGGAATGGTGGCAGTTAGAACATATATATCACAGGGTTCAACAGGGCAATCTCAAATTCTTAAATTTCATATAAGAAATAGTTTGGTCATGGTGCCCTTGGAAAAATAAAACTGAAGCATGTTCAGCAGTGAGCAGAATGAACTGTTACCATGCTGTCTTCTTCATTATTATCTTTATTTTGATTTCTCAGTGATTTTTAACGTATCTTCTTAAAGATCAGAGTTGATTGAGCTGTTTAATATAAAAAATTGTAGTCGCAAGTTATATGGGATAAAGCTACTCAACTTTATTGTTTGTCCCTCTTGCCTGGAAATATTTAAATTATTTTTTCAGAACATAAGATGAAAAATATACACACACACACGGCTTAGTTTCTTGCAGAATAGACAGGGTAGGTAGGGATTTTTTTTTTCTGAGATTTACTAGGCAATTAATAATTGTATAAAAAAGGATACTGGAGAGTATGGTATGTCTTGGAGAAAATATGAATGACTTCTGTGATCTCTGAAAGGGATTTCTCATAATATTCTAGATGACTGGGAATATGTGTCTCATTAACTGCTATATTCTAGCACCTGCAACAGTGCCCTCTGTATAGCTCTCAGTCAATACCTGTTGACTGTCTAAATGAATGATACAGAGTATCCAGATTTCACTGACCTGCAGAATGCAAGGGAGATAAAGAAATAGAACAAGTTATCAAAGAAACATTATTTAAGATGTTTCAAGTACAAAGGAAATAAGCACTGTGTCTTAAATGCAACACCTACTTTAGCATTGTTACAAGCTGAAAAAAAGGGTCCAATGGAGCAGAGCCAGTGGATGATAGCAGAGGGAGAAGGGTTATCGAGAAGACAAGGTTCTTGAACAGATAGGACGGGAGGGGACACCAAGCAGAAGTAGTGGATTAGTGTCAGACGAAAGGAGCGAGATTCCTTCTGATCATTTATGAGTGAAGGGAAGAGGTGGGGTGACGATTAAGGCTGGTCAGTCAGGAAAGTCCCTGTATGGTGGATGTGATATTTTCTGTAAATTAGCTTTTCTGTGGAAAGTGACTAAAAGTATTAATGATAGAGATGTGGAGAAAGCATAGATAAAAGGAGTGTGATGTAATAGGAGAGCCAGAGAACAATGGAGTCCACTTAGAGGAGTGGAGCATGAGTTCATGGGGGCAGAATCAGCAGAGATGGGGGTTCTCATCTGCCAGTACAGTGGGAGGGGCCCAGGAGTAGAGAAGGTGATAGAGAGAGCAGTCTAGAAATGGTCAGTGGAACTACCACGTCAAATGAGCCATGCCACAGTCACTGAAGTTACCCAGGTGATGGTGATGCAGGGCTGGAGACTTCTAGAAAGAGCCCTGTCAGCCATTCTGTGTCCTTAATGGGCTTTCAGTTTCTGGTCATTGCTCTGGGGGCTGTGTCCTTTAGTCTCCCAGTGTGTTACAGTGAGTGTATAATGAGGCTAGCGTTACCAAAAGGTGAAATTAGTCACCATGTTGTGCTGAGCTGGCCTTCTGCCAGTTTTAAGCCATAAATCCACTGGGGGTTGATCTTATTATATCCTGGACAGCGCCTGTAGCCCC
The DNA here is from genome assembly GCA_004026545.1 of Mormoops blainvillei. Taxonomy (NCBI): domain Eukaryota; kingdom Metazoa; phylum Chordata; class Mammalia; order Chiroptera; family Mormoopidae; genus Mormoops; species Mormoops blainvillei. The sequence continues at coordinate 11,466 of PVJD01004724.1, read as the reverse complement.
TATTGGTTATAGCTGTTTGGCCACAAGTCCTATCTCAATGGCAGGTCTTGGGTGGAGAAGAAGTCTGGAACCAGGAGCGGAGCCTTCAGTAAGTGAGGAAAATGACGGGGAGGGCAGACAGAAAGATAAGGAGAGTAGCATACCCAGGTGGCTTAAATTGCACCCAGACTCCAGCTAGTTAAATATTCAGACAAGATCAGATTATGAACCAACAAAAACATTAACTAAACTAACAACCCCGCTTTATATTGTCTTGATTATAAATACTTGTCATGTTAGTCCACTGCTCCATGTGTAAAGGCAGGTATATGAGAAATAATACCACAGAGTTATTAAGAGTGTTATAGTTTGCTCTCAAATTAGAAAGAAGATCTAAGCTAGCGTTATTTGTGCAAATTCAAAATAAAGATTTCTCGAGTATAGATTTATTAATATGAGCACCAACTACATTTGTGTTTATGTGCTATTTATACTAAATAAGTTCTTTTCCACATGTACCCTGAGTGTTGTGCCAGAATCCACATTTCATTATGTATCTAAAACCCTTTGTGAAATGCAATAATAAATCTTGTTATTTTGGTAACTCTCTTTTTAATAACCCTATGGTATTATCTTTGTAAATAAAGCTTCAAGTTGATTATTTCTTTTTCAATTATTTAAGGAAGAAAAAATTATAGATATTTTCTCTAGTTTCAAGTGTGATTTAATTAATTCTCACAGCTGCTAAACCAGAAACAGAATGATTACTTAAAGTTTACAAATCTGCTAGGTCAGTATATTTTACAAAAGTTTCATGGGAGTCCCAGAAATGGTACCTGCAGTGTAGTAAATGCAAGTTCTTGAATCCTGGGAGAACCATATTTGCAATTCTGCATTGCTAATTTTGTTAATGTGAAAATATTTTGCATTGATAGGACTTTTATTAATGCAAAATAGACTTCTGTCCTAGTTTTACATTACTTTAATATTAATTACAATATGCCTGAGATTATGCCAAAGTTCTATGTCCATAAAATTGGTGGGTGGAACAGAATGTAAATAAATTATTCACATACAAACAGAACATTATTGTTTTACAAAAGCTAGCCATTGTGGAATCACAAGTATAGGCGAGGTAAACACAAACTGAGTAGGATGTGGCTGCGAAGGAGCAAGGACCCAAACGCAGATTCGGTGTCTGCCGCACATGGCTGACCTGTATGTGGGTGTCTTTAATATGGAACCCGTTTGCAACGGTAAATTTCATCAGCATCTAAATAAATTACACGTAGTAAAGTCTAACAGCCAAATGTCAGATGTTATCCCCCTCTATTCTATTCAGTAAATGCTCAGTCAGTGCCTACTGTGTGCCAGGCCCTGGGCTACGTGCGGAGACTACAAACAAGCGTGAGACCCAGCTGCTGGCCACCACGGTGAGCTTACAGGTGACTCTGCTCCCTAAGATACACACACATTCTATCTCAGTATATTTGGTTTGCAAGACTAAATGGGAACAATCAAATTACTTAATCGAGATACTTGTAAACATGGGCAAAAGTGATTGTAAACGCTTTCCCAAAAGTGTGAGTGACCTGGGTCAGTTGTTTCCAGATCCCCAAGGCTTAGTTTTGGCTTCGTTTTGAAATAATAATGATCTCCCTGCTTGATAAGCCTATGGCCACAACATTTTCTCCATGGTAAGATTTCTGTGAGTGTCTGTAAAAGAATGAGGAAAAACGTGAATGAACAAACGTTATGTATTTGTATTCTATGATGTTCATTTCAGAGAAATACTTGTTTTGTACAAAGGGAAGATAAAGTTAAAAAATAATCTAAATAAAGTAAAAATATCCAGGAATGAAATATCGCTCCTGCATACCCTGGCTAGAAGGAATGGGGGGTCTGGCAGAACCATACCAGAGTTTTCTCCTGAAATACAGCTTAGCAGGTCTGAATCACATCCCCCCCTAAGAAAAGGGGAAAAGTAATACTGAGCCCTTTCAATAGGTGCAAAATATAACAATTAGGACTAATTCATAACTGAAATAGTCTTATGAGCACAAGAATAATTCTGAGCTTTGTGAAAAGAAGTTAAAATATAAATACACACACAGGGTAGGGCAGAAGTAGGTTCACAGTTGTTTGTATGGAAAATCATTCAATAATAAGTAATACTACAAGAATAAACTGTGTTTCACATACTCATAGCTGTAAACCTAGTTTTTCCCCACCCTGTACGTGTAAAGAAGGATCCTCCTTGGACTCACCACGCAGCTCCCTGGCGAGCATTGTGTCACGATATCCATTCAGGGGAATGACAAGACTGTGAGGCCCGAACATAGCATTTTGTCCATTCGTAGGAGTCTGCCATTCACCGCTCACCCTTTTTACCCTAATTCATAGCTTTACCCCATGAGATTACATTTTTAATTTTTATTAAAATGTGGCTTAGTTGTAGCTGGCTGGATTCAGGTTGTAATCTTCATCACTTTTCTCTTTAAAACCCCTCTGGAGTTCTCCATTCCTTCATGTAAAGTCCATACTCTTAACAAGAATTGTGCGGCTGGTTGGCTGCCCTCCAGCCTCAGCTCTGTCCCCAGAACAGCCAGGCCACTGATTCTCTTTCATCGCCTCCAACAGGATCAGCCTCCCCTTGAACCTGGGCCTTGGTGTCTCTTAGTTCATCTTTGCAGAAAACTTTTTTCCACACTCTCCTCCTGGCTGACTTCTCCCTGCGCTTCACTGTTCAGTTTACACTTTACTCCCTTAGGGAGAAAATGAGTAGATCCTGAGACGTAAGGTCAGATATTGTGTCTTCTTCTGTTATTCCTGAATCCCAGCCGCTAACTCTGTTACTGGCCTGTATTAGTTATTCATTCATTCACTAACCCATTCAGCAGTTATGTTTTGAGTGTCCGTATAATATGCATTGCTTTAAGAATGGACAGTACAGTAGTAAATTAAAGTCCCTTCCTAATGAATGTAGTAAGGAAGATAGATAGTCAAGACATAAGATGTTTTCAAAAAGTGATAAATCCTGTCAGGAAAATAAATCAATAGGGGGGTAAGAAAAACACAGACTTTAATTTGAGCTGATAATGTAAAGGAGATAGCCATGCCATACTCTGAAGATGGAGCATTCCAGTCAACAGTAATTCCATGTGCAAAGTCCAAGACAAATGAGCTAAGCATAGTCAAAGGATGAAAAAAAGCCACTGAGGCTGGAGGAGAGAGACCAGAGTGTGGGTGATATATGTCATGAGGACTGAGAGCGGGCAGGAGACAGATCAGGGGACTATTGTAGATCATGGTATACAGTGTTTCAATTTCATGTGAATTGCTTTCAGAAACCCTTGGAGAATTTTGAGCATGATCTGATTTATGCTTTAATAAAATGACTCTTGTTATTACTTAAAGAATGAAAAATAGGGAAATAAAAATGGAAACAGAGAAGCTGGGAAGAAGGCTGTTAACCGTAGTTCAGCGAGAGGCGGTGAGGCTTGGACTGGGGTTTAGCAATGAGAAGTGATTGGATTCAGGATCTCTTTGGGGAGTTAGAGTTGCAGGACTTTCTAATAATTGCCTGACAGTAAATCATGACAGAAGAAAGGGTTCTATGAACTCTTTGTTTACCTAAATTTTGCTGTTTAGATAGAAGCATCATGCCAAAAGAAAAAACTTTGGTTTTAGAACCTTGCAAAGATATATCACCTGTAATAATTGTTCGCATTAATTATAAGGGAAATATTAATACTTGAAACTTACAAGTACCCATTATATAAATTTCTCATAAAACTTACTAGTGTACAGCTCTGCCTGTGGGAAATCTCTCCAGAATCATCTTCAGTCAGTTAATATTTATTACTATCTGTTAAGAACAAGGACTCTAAAATTAAACCACCTAGGTTTGTATCCTGGCCCTACCCTTTGTAGTTTTCTAAACTTATGCAAATTATATAACATCTCATTGCTTTTTTCCTGATCTATAAAATATAGTTAATGGCAGAAACTTTTTTCATGTTATTGTGTGAATCAAATAAATTTCTATATGTACATCACAAGGAACCCTGGCATATGATTAACATTAAAAATGTTAGTTATTTTATTATTATCTACCTTGGGCAGATCTCTGCTGACCTGTAGTGAGATGTTTTGTGCCCTTAAAGATCAAGATCTATACTTACAAAATGTTGGTACCGTAAGAGCTGTTTTCATTGCCATTCTTTTACATCAGGATCTATCAGTCACTGGTAGGATTTTTTTTTCCTTTTTTCTTTTTCCTTAGCTTCTCCAGTCCTGTCTCCTAATTGATTGGGAACTTACCTGCATAGCCTCATTTCCCTTCCCTCTTCAACATGGAGACAGCCCTACAATGGAGTGGATTGAGAAAGGAACTTCAGAGTAGCTCCAGATGCATGTTTAGGGGAAGACAGAAGCTCTGTGAAACTCTTCAGTGGTTAGGGTTTTGAAGAAACCAGTGACAGTGATTAGCCTTGACTTTACTTCTGGCAAATACCACAGTGAAAACTAGAGGTTATGTTCTTTTACCCTGTTGATGTCACAAGCCACGTGGTCCTATGTCAGACAAGTGCCTGTGATGAAATTACACAACCCCACCACCAAAATGGAATGACAAAATAACTTCTTTTAAATTGTATTATCCTTTTCTTTTCTTTTTAAAAGATTTTATTTATTTATTTTTAGACAGACGGGAAGGGAGGGAGAAAGAAAGGGAGAGAAACATCAGTGTGTGGTTGCCTCTCACATGCCCCCTACTGGGGACCTGGCCTGCAACCTAGGCATGTGCCCTGAGTGGGAATCGAACCAGTGACCCTTTGGTTCACAGGTCAGCACTCAGTCTGCTGAGCCACACAAGCCAGGGTTCCTCTGACCTTGTACCTTGCATTTCTCTCCTGACCTGCCCCCCCGCAAATAACCTCTTTTCCTATCCAGTTCTGTGTGTTTCTTTTCTTCATTCTGTTGTTCTTTCTTCTTGATTCTGAGTACAAACTCCAAGAGAATAGTTCCAACAGTGGTTGAACTTTTCTCCGAAGTCAGGAAAGGAGAAGAAACTAAAACCATGCTCCTCTTTGATGGACAAAAAGAAGAAAAGGTGAGAAAAAATACAAAAATTTATTAGTTATTTATTGCTTCCATGGCCTATGTTGCCCCAGATCTTACTGGCTTAAAACAATGCACCTTCATTATCTCCGGGTGTGGGCCAGGAATCTGTTTCACTGTTTCTCACAAGGCTGCAATCGCAGTGTCACCCAGAGCCGAGGTCTTACCTGAAGGCTGCTGGAGAAGATCTGTTTTCAAGTTCATATGGTTGTTGGCAGAGTTTTAGTTCGCTGAGGGCTGTTGTACTGAGTCACTCAGTTCCTAGCTGTGACTATTGGTCTGAGGCCAACAAGGGAGAGAGTCTGCTAAGAAGACTGAAGACAAACTCTTATATGTCTTAACCACAGGGGTGACATCTAATCACTTTTTGCCTTATTCTGTTAGTTAGAAGCCAGTCACTAAGCTCTCTGTGGTCAAGGAGACGGGAATACACAGAAGTGTCAATGCCAGGGGGCCGGGATCTTTGGAGGCCATCTTACAGTCTGACTGTCACAATTAAGTATTTTTATTTGGACACAAAAGTGTAAGAATCTTCCAAGCAACATTTTTTTTTTCCTTCTTCCCTAAAGCTCCTCCCAAATCTTAGATCTGGCTTTCTTTGTTTATTGCTGATGCTATATATGTCTGATATTGCCTTAGTTATTTCTCTAAGTCAGTTTCATTTCTCTGGTCAGGTTATCTACTGATTTTTTTCACCCCTGGGTTAATTACTTCATGGCTTCATCCAGGCCACATTTACATATTCCCTCCTGATTCTAAAGTAATAATATAGATTATATTACTATTATATATTTGGCTAAAATGTGCTAATAAAATATACCCTTCTTATTACAACTCTTTCATATGTTATTCTAAATGATGTTGCGCCCAAATTCACCTTCCTTCCACATGTCCTGGCCACCGCATCTCCACTCCTTTTTCCTTTTGTTCTTCTCATCTATAACTTTCATCCTCTCCTCCCTACCTTAATCTTACGCATGTTCGAAGTTTAAATTCAAGTATTCTTGATTGGGTCTTTTCTCCCTTCATAAGCTCATGAATTTCTCCCTTCTCTTAACTAACGAAGTATAGTACTGATTATTTACACCATGCAAGTTATCACTTGACTGTAAATTATTTTGAACCAGTATCCAATTGTGTGAAATTTATGAGTCTCTTTTCTCCAATAAATTCTTTGATCAATATCACTCACTATAGTATAACCAAGGCCAATTTATCTTAGTCACCACAAATGTTTAATGAAATACTGTTTCAAACTCTTTCTTGGGAAAGTCATTCATGCCTTATATTTAGTCTTTATCCTCAGCGCCTAACACATGACTGAGTAGATACAAGGTATGGGGTCAATGCTTGTTTACCTGTTATGGGCAGCTATTAAGGGCAGCCATTAAATATTTAAAGCATATAAATAATTTCATTGAATATATTTTCAACACCATAAAATAGAGAAGACCGCACCTCACTCAGAATTAGTGTCTGCTGTAGTACATCTGCTGTGTGTGTGAGGTCTTAAGAAAACCCCAGGTAAATTTAAGAAATACATAAAATTTATATGATACCCAAGATTTGTTTTCCAAACACAGAAAATAAGATTCTAACTTGCTCAGAGTATAAGGTATAAAGCTAAATCTTTCTTTCTCATAAAAATAAAATTGGGATACTAGTCACTCTTACCTTAAAATAATATTAATTTACATTCTAAAGCTGTTGTTCTCTAATTTCTGGGCTGTAAACTTTGCTTTGAACACTGTCCCTGTAATAGAACCTGCAATTATAATGTTAAGGCATTTATTAAGCAATATCATATTTATACACTTTGAGATACTATTTTAATAAAAATCTTCTGCACAGCAAAAGAAACCATCAACAAAATGAAAAGGTAACCCACTGATTTGGAAAACATATTCAACAGTGATACGTCTGATAAGGGGTTAATTTCTGAAATATATAAAGAATTCCTACAACTCAACCCCAGGAAGACAAACAACTCAATTAAAAAATGGGCAAAGGACCTGAACAGACACTTCCTCGTAGAGGACATACGGATGGCCAATAGACAGATGAAAAGATGCTCAACATGACTAATTGTCAGAGACATTCAAAATAAAACCACAGTGAGATACCTTTAAGAAGAACTCTAAAAAAAAAAAAATCCTGTGGAAAAATTAGCAGAGGGCACTAATGTGTATTTCACAGAAGAAACTACAAATGTGTGAAAAAAATATCAACCACAGCAGTAATAAAACACATTGCAAATTTAAGATTCTCTGTATAGCGGAGTGAGATAGACCTTTTCTCAAAATTATTTTCCTTTTTTTTTTTTTTTTTAGTTGGGTCTAGAATGGGCCAAAATAAACATTGTATCTTCCAATTTCTCTAACAACGAGGTTTGGCCAGGAGACTAAGTTCTGATTAATGGGATATGTACAAAAGTTTTATAAGCAAACTCTGCATTGTGCCCTTAACAGGAAAGAGAGCTCTGCCACTTCTTTTCCCTTGCCTCTGTTATGCTGTTTAGAACACTGTAGTCATGGTGCAGCGCTGTCTTAAACCAAGCGGATGAGAGTAAAACGCTGTGGTGGAAACACAATTACAGCAACACCGCGGAGAAGAACCCTCCTACCTGACATAGGTCTGTTTTGCTTTCCTCTGGACTATTAAATAAGAAGAAATATCAACTTCTATCTTCATTAAACCACCACAGGGTTTGGTGGTGTGTTTGTTTGTTTTTTGAGACCCTGATAAATGCTACTGAAACTCAACTAATACTCAATGAGAAGCATGTTTATTTCCATCAATTGTTGTGTCGGTGATTCTAAAAGTTATTATATTTAATATTTGTGACAATAGATGAGATGGATTAGCTCTTACTATACAAGTGAAAGGAGTCACTAGTTCAGTTATGTAATTTATACACTGCACAACTCCAGAGGCTGCTATTAACATATGTGCACAAATATACTTACCGGCTCTGGATAGATGGATAAACTTGTACAACCTTTAAAAATATATTTTGAAAGTGTTGATCAAGAGTCTTAGGAGATCATGCTTGCACTGCAGAAACCTATTGTGCTGAATAATGTGACAAATATCTAAAGCTATGTTCAAAATCTCATATCTAAAGTTTTATTACATATGTAAAAATGATAAAATATCTAAAAAACATCACAAACTGCGGTACATAAATATTATAGACTATCATGTAGCCACTACACTTAACATTTTTGAAAACTATGTCGGAGAATATATTCAATGCAATGTTAAGTTAATTTTGAAAAAAGAGCTCTTTATATATAACATGATTTCCATATTTTTGGTGATACCATGTATCAGCAAAAATATTGCTACGTGAGATATCTGAAATTTTACTGTCGGTGTTTTCCTTTAGGATTTTTATGGTATCATGGCTTATGTTTAAGTCTTATATCTTTTTTGAGTTTATTCTGGTGTATGGTGTAAGATGGTGATCTAGTTTCTTTTTTTCTTTTTTCGTTTTTGCATGCACCAGTTAAGTTCTCCCAATTCCATTTATTGAAGAGACTGTCTTTATGCAATTGGATGCTCTTGCCTCCTTTGTCAAATATTAATTGACCATAAAGACATGGGCTTATTTCTGGGCTCTCTATTCTGTTCCTTTGATCTGTGTGTTTGTCCTTATGCCAGTACCAGACTGTTTTGATTACAGTGTCCTTGTAGTATAGCTTGATAGGAGGTATAGCGATCCCTCCAACTTTGTTCTTCTTTCTAATGATTGCTGAGGCTATTCGAGTCATTTTCAGTTCCATATAAATTTTTGAAATATTTGTTCTAGATCTGTGAATATGTAATTGGTGTCTTAATTGGAATTCTGTTGAATTTACAGATTGCTTTGGGTAGCATAGACATTTTAATGATGATAATTCTTCCAGTCTATGAACACGGTATATGCTTCCACTTGTTTGTATCTTCCTTAATTTCTTTCTTCAGTGTTCGGTAGTTTTCTGAGTACAGGTCTTTTACCTCCTTGGTTAAATTTTTTCCTAGGTACTTTATTTTTTTGATGCAATAGTAAATGGGATTGTTTTCCTAGTTTCTCTTTCTGATAGCTCATTATTGGTGTATACAAATGCCATTGATTTCTGCACATTGACTTTGTATCCTGCTACTTTGCTGAATTCATTTATTAGGTCGAATAGCTTTCTGGTGGAGCCTATAGGTTTTTCTATGTACACTGTCATGTCATCGGTGAATAACAGTTTTACTTCCTCGTTTCCAACTTGATTGTCTTTTATTTTTTCTTCTTGTCTAATCACTGTGGCTAAGACTTACAGTGCTGTGTTGAATAAGAGTGGTAAAAGTGGATGCCTCTGTATTGTTCCTGGTATTAAGGGGCAAGATGCTCTTAGTTTTTGCCCATTGACTGTGATGTTGGCAGCAGGTTTTTCATATATGGCCTTTATTATGTTGAGGCATGCTCCCTCTGTTCCCACTCTGATGAGTATGTTTTATCATAAATGCATACTGGATTTTATCAAATGCTTTTTCTGCATCTGTTGATATGATCTTGTGATTTTTGTCTTTCATTTTGTTTATGAGATGTATCACGTTTATTGATTTGCAGATATTGTACCATCCTTGCGTCCCTGGAATAACAAGTGGGATTTATTCCAGAGATGCAAGGATGGTCAAATTTTTAAACTACTAATTTACTTTTGATTGGGATTTTATTAAAATGTTAAGCTAATTTTGGAAGAATTGGTTCATTTGTAATATTGCATCTTTTTTATTTATGAGCAAAGGTCTATAATCTATTCAAATATTCCTAATGTCTTATTAAATTCTTATAGTTCTTTACATGTAAATAATGCACCTTTCTTTTATAGTAATTTTTAATATTTTATATTTATATTACTTTAGGGAATCAAATATTTCACTATAACTCTAGGAAGAAATGCTATTGGTTATTCTGCATCCACCCTTTCCCTGACACATTACTGAAACATCCTATTAATTCAAATAGTTTTGTAATTGCCCTGATTACACATTTTATCTTTTCTTTAAAAGGAACTTGATCTTTTATTTCTGTTACATGCCTTCAAACTTTCAGCAGAGCTTCCAGAAAGGTGATAAATAATAGTGGCAATACCATCTTCCAAATTTGTCCCTAGTTTTAATGGGAACCCTTCTAGTGTTTCACAGGTGCTGGGCGCCATCCCCAAGATTCTGATTCAGTAGATTTTGTGTGTGTACAAAGGTGGTGATAAGGAACTAGAAAACGTAGAAAGGAGAAGCATCCATTGGATCGATTAATCACTCTAATTCACTAGTGTTTATAAATCTAAATATAATACCATTTTTGCAATTTTGGAACAAAGGTCTCCATTTTCCTCTCAACAAAAAACTTGGAAGTTTTCAAAAGAATTTTATTTGACAGTGCAAAAACAAGAAGAATGAGAAGTTTTGATAAGCTTTATTGAAGATTTAAAATGTATTTAACATTTGAAATTAGAATTTACAAGTTGGATAGGTTCCAGGTTCATGAAAGTTGATGAGCAGTTAATTTCATTCAAAGAATGTAGTTCATATACATACATTCTTCAAAACAAGGAAAATAATGGTGTGAAAATAGCTTTTGTCTGTTTAAATTAGTAAATGTTCTAATAAAGTTATGTTTGAATGATCCTCCATTCTTACTTTTAAATGTTAGTCATATAAAGATTTAAAATATTAAAATATAAAAATGTTCTTGACTGTCTTTTCTGGTTCTCCTGAGAGCTCTAAAATATTTCTGTCCTTCAGCTCTGATGAGTGAGGGTGCAGCTAGTTTTCAGTCTTAAATGTGTGAGCATTTTTCAAATATGGAGTGTTTACAGATCAATAAATTCTAAAGCATCATTTTAAAATGATGTTCCACCAATTAAATTGTAGTCAACAAAAGCTAAATAATTTGAAGCTAACATAAAAGGTTGATTTTTTAAAAATCCCTGAACACATGAAAGGAGAAAATTAAAGTAGAAATTTTAAATCAAGACTTTACAAAGTCTGGGCTATGCTTATTTTCTTGATGAAATAAAATAGGTAGTTATCTCACTGTACATGAGATAAGTCTCAGAATAAATGTACATTTTATTAAATGAAAATATGCCATAGTATAGGAATCATTTTCTATTACTTTAGTATAGTACTTACTTTAAATAAATGCCAAAACAGGAGATGGTTTAAATATCTTATGCATTATTAATAATTTACAACTTGTTATTCTAATAAACCTAGAGATCACTAGTTTTGTTGGTAGAAGTGTATACAGGAAACCTTATGTATTTTTGTTTTATCTTGTTCTTTTCTTCAACAATATCAGACATAATAGGAATTTATGTATATCATCGT